>CM065748.1:7778933-7788933 GCA_033310375.1 Conus canariensis | reverse complement strand
TTGCATTAGTGTCAGGGTCAGTCCAATGACCTCAGTGACTGACCTCTGCAGTCTGTTCAGTTCAGCGAAGGTCCGTTCCCCTGGTAGATGTAGCATGCAATGTGGCCACACACCACAGTTAGGACTGTGCACCAAATCACAACATAATAATCCATGTAAACGCTTTGAGGAGTAGCATAACTTTGAGCCAGAAATTGATATTAATCAAACTAATAATAGATCAAACGAATACCCCCCCCCCCCCCCCCCCCCACCAATCATTTCATTTGCTTTTAGGGATTTCTCCGATGAAATCAGTCCCAATCTAGAGAAACATGAGAGTGTTGGTGATGTCCTCTCTACCGAGTGTAAACAGGCCAAAATGTTTCAAACAGTTCTGAAACTTAAGTGCTTCGAACCATTTCAAAAACGGGTTCAAGCGTAAATGGTCTCATTGTTTCTCTAACCGCAGGCCCCACGCCACAGTTAGAACTTTGCACTAAATCACTGTATCATCCATGTCAGGGTTTGGAGGCTCAGCGTAAGTTTGAGTCTGAAATTGACCAGTGAATGCACGTGTGGAGTGTGACAGTGACCAGTGAATGCACGTGTGGAGTGTGACAGTGACCAGTGAATGTAATGTGAAGTGTGACAGTGACCAGTGAATGTACGTGTGGAGTGTGACAGTGACCAGTGAATGTACGTGTGGAGTGTGACAGTGACCAGTGAATGTACGTGTGGAGTGTGACAGTGACCAGTGAATGTACGTGTGGAGTGTGACAGTGACCAGTGAATGTACATGTGGAGTGTGACAGTGACCAGTGAATGTACATGTGGAGTGTGACAGTGACAGTGAATGTACGTGTGGAGTGTGACAGTGACCAGTGAATGTACGTGTGGAGTGTGACAGTGACCAGTGAATGTACGTGTGGAGTGTGACAGTGACCAGTGAATGTACTGTGGAGTGTGACAGTGACCAGTGAATGTACTGTGGAGTGTGACAGTGACCAGTGAATGTACATGTAGAGTGTGACAGTGACCAGTGAATGTACTGTGGAGTGTGACAGTGACCAGTGAATGTACATGTGGAGTGTGACAGTGACCAGTGAATGTACGTGTGGAGTGTGACAGTGACCAGTGAATGTACGTGTGGAGTGTGATAGTGACCAGTGAATGTACGTGTGGAGTGTGACAGTGACCAGTGAATGTACATGTGAGTGTGACAGTGACCAGTGAATGTACATGTGGAGTGTGACAGGGGAACGCAGCAGCTGTTTCGTTCAGCCATAGACGACAGGCCACACGCCACCAGTGGGATTTTGCATTACATTCACTGTATCATCCACGTGCACTACAATCACTGTATCATCATGTCATACACACTGTATCAGCATGCACTACAATATATCCTGTAATCAGCTCCATGTGCACTACAATCACTGTATTATCCATGTGCACTACAATCACTGTATATCCACGTGCACTACAATCACAATCATCTGCACTACATCAAATGTAAACGATTATTCGAAGACCTGGCATAAGTTTATGTGACAAGCTCCATGTGCATATTGATCTTAAACGTTTTAAGGATTGAGTTGAAACAAATTGAAAAAAAAAAAAAAAACCCTACCAATCATTTCACTTTGGATTGGTTTGTTTTTTTTTTTGTTGTTGTTGTTTTCTTTTTCTTTATTTTTTTTATTTCCACCAATGACATCATTCCCAGTCTTGAAATGCATTACCTTTCCCACAGCTGACGTCACACGTAAGGCCTTCACATGCACCCTTGACCCTATCTTTGCGCCAGGTGGTTTCCCTCAAATAGTCCACACCTTTGATTTTAATCTGTCTGATAGGAACCACCCAGCATGTACCTTCATGGTCGTGTGAAAGAAAACAAGGAGAAATCACTTTCAACCACAATAAACATTCTCAAAACAATCTAATCGTGCCAGTATGATACTCGACTCCTCACAAAGCTTGGTGCACTAATTTTGGTGTGTACCACAGCACCAAATGCAGACCATCTGCTGTGTTGTTCCAGAGCATGCAATAGGCTGTTTCAAGGCGATATAATGCATGTGAGCTTGCCAACACGAATGACTGTGTGTGGTTTGTGTGGTCGGGGTGTGTGTGTGTGTGGTGTGTGTGTGTGTGTGTGTTTGTGGTGTGTTGTGTTTTCGAAGGCTTAGTCGCCTAAACTGAACGAGCATTTTGGTTTTGTCATTTGCTTTAAGTAGCAGTCATTATGCTAGTACACACACACAACTGATGCACATGTCTGCGGGAAAACCAAGCCATGGCCGAATAAGTTTTCAAGACAATATTTCAGTATGCAGCTTTGCAACGAATGAGCTTAGTTTCTGGTGCTGTTTGCATGTTTTTCGGGGCGGTGTGTGTGTGTGTGTGTGTGGTGGGTGTGGTGGGTGGTGTGGTGTGTGTGGTTTTGAAGGGCTTAGTGCCGCCTAAAACTGAACGCGGAGGCATGATTGAGGTTTTGTCTTGCTTTGAGTAGCATCATTATGTCTGTACAACACAAACGATGCACATGTTGCGGGAAAACGCCGATGGCCACGGGAAAAAAGTTCAGAAATGTTCAGATCGAGCTGTCAGGAACTGGTGCCTAGTTGATGGCTTAGCAGATTTAGTTTCAGGGGTGTGTGGTGTGTGTGTGGGGGGGTAGGCGGGGGGGTGGGCAGTGTGCTGTCACACAAAATCAGAATCGCTTGTGCAGAGCTATCGGAAAAAGGAAGGATTGTTAGAGTCTATGCTGAGCTCATCTGTTTCCATGAACGTGCAGATGTATGCACGTGCCGAGCGTGAACAGAGAGTGTAGGGTGGTTGACTGGTTACCTAAGGATGGATAGCCGAAGCAGAGATAGTTCAGGGTGGTTGATTTGGGAGATAGTTCAGGGTGGTTGCTTTGTTACCAATAAGGTGGATAGCTGAAGCAGAGATAGTTCAGGGTGGTTGATTTGGGAGATAGTTCAGGGTGGTTGATTTGGGAGATAGTTCAGGGTGGTTGATCTGTTACCAATAAGGTGGTTAGCTGAAGCAAAGATAGTTCAGGGTGGTTGATTTGGGAGATAGTTCAGGGTGGTTGATTTGGGAGATAGTTCAGTGTGGTTGATTTGGGAGATAGTTCAGGGTGGTTGATTGAATATCAGGTGTTATCGTAACAATAAGGTGGATAGCTGAAGCAGAGATAGTTCAGGGTGACTGATTGGTTACGTGTAGGATGGGTAGCTGTAAAGACAACGGATTTCGTGAGGAATTCAGAACGCTTCCGACGACATGGCAATTAGGTGCTCTTAGTGGGACACGGTTGGGAACCCCCCCCCCCCCCCCCCCCCCCCCCCCCCCCCCCCCCCCCCCCCGAATTGGTTTGTAGTGTCAATGCATGAAAACGCTGGAGAACTTTCAGAGAACCATTCAGAGAACCATTCAGAGAACCATTAGGACCATTCAGAGAACCATTCAGAGAACCATCCAGAGAACTTTCAGAGAACCATTCAGAGAACCATCCAGAGAACCATTCAGAGAACCATTCAGAGAACCATCCAGAGAACCATTCAGAGAACCATTCAGAGAACCATTCAGAGAACTTTCAGAGAACCATTCAGAGAACCATTCAGAGAACCATTCAGAGAACCATTCAGAGAACCTTTCTGAGAACTTTCAGAGAACCATTCAGAGAACCATTCAGAGAACCATCCAGAGAACCATTCAGAGAACCTTTCTGAGAACTTTCAGAGAACCATTCAGAGAACCATCCAGAGAACCATTCAGAAACCTTTCTGAGAACTTTCAGAGAACCATTCAGAGAACCATTCAGAGAACCATCCAGAGAACCTTTCTGAGAACTTTCAGAGAACCATTCAGAGAACCATTCAGAGAACCATCCAGAAGAACCATTCAGAGAACCTTTCTGAGAACTTTCAGAGAACCATTCAGAGAACCATTCAGAGAACCATCCAGAGAACCATTCAGAGAACCTTTCTGAGAACTTTCAGAGAACCATTCAGAGAACCATTCAGAGAACCATCCAGAGAACCTTTCAGAGAACTTTCAGAGAACCATTCTGACAACCATTCAGAGAACCATTCAGAGAACCTTACAGAGAACCTTTCAGAGAACCATTCAGAGAACCATTCAGAGAACCATTCAGACCGATGTACTCAGGACATGGGTATTCCCTCAGTGTCAGTTGTTGCACAGACGATTCAGTCGTCACTAACCACAGTGGCTGTCGTCAAATGGAAGGACAATTTGGGGAGGCAGCACTTTAGAGAATTGGCATACACAGCAGCAACATACGCTGACCTTTACAGAGAACTTGTTGTGTGGCACCATGATGGCATAGTGACTACTGCTGACACTGTGGTTTCTGTTGCAAATATTGCTATTATGTTGTTAGAGATGCTGCTGTTTCTATCACGCCTACCACTGCTACCGCTGCTGCTACTGATGCCATTTCTACCATACCAGCTACTACTGCTGTTGCTGCTACTGTTGCTACTGCTACCACTGCTATTATTACAAGTACTGCTGCTGCTGCTGCTGCTGGTTGCTGCTGCTGCTGCTGTTTCTGCTGCTACTACTGCCTCTACCACTACTATTGCTGCTGCTGCTACTACTAATACTACAGCTGCTGCTTTCTTATTGTTAGTTCTACAGGAGCTGATATCCTTTTCCATTAATTCTACAAATGCTGTTACCACAATCCTTACTTTTGCTATCGTTGCTGCTACTAACAGCACCACGGCTGCTACTGCTACTAATACCACTAACTGCTGCTGCTGTTGCTGCTACTACTGTTACTGCTGATCCTGCTGCTGTTGCTGCTTCTACGACTTTTATGGTTTTAATGAGCGTGTGCCCTAAGACATACCAGCATGTGTCAGTATCTGTGCATGTGCACACACATACGCCTATGCGTGTGTGTTTGTGTGTATGTGTGTGTTTGCATGTGTTTGCGTGTTTGTATGTGTGTTTGTGCATATGTGTGTGTGCTTGTGTAAGTTTTAATGTATGTGCATGTGTGCGTACGTGCGTGCGCGTGCGTGTGGGTGGGTAGGTGTGTGTGTGTGTGAATGTGACACTGACTCAGAAACATGTGATTGTGAAATTCTCTCTCTCTCTCTCTCTCTCTCTCTCTCCTCTCTCTTCTCTCTCTCTTCTCTCTCTCTCTCTTATTTTTTGTTTGAATCAGATCAATTGATTTTTTTCGTTATTACTACCGATGAGCGCTGACATTTGTATGGAAACAAACGGATTGTCTGGCCGTCAGAACAGCTGGCGGGAGTCAGAATACCAGGCCTGAAGGTGAGTGTGTGTGGTGTGGGCTGATCAAAGAAATACTTTGGGAGAGTGTAGCCCCCTGTCAACATCCAACGGATCCTGGATCTTCTCTGGGATCCGCATCCACTCCCCAAAATTGAATAGTTCGTTCTTCAGACACATTCCCTCTTTCAGTCAAGTTTCGTTACAGTCGGGTTCAGTGGCTCATGAGTAACTCATCTTGCTGGGGAATGCTGGGTCTCTTTGTTTGATCCGGGTCCTAATGACAGCCCCGCACCAAAAGTTCTTGAGTTCAGCATTGGATAGTATTCTACCTTTCCTCTCTGTTTCTTCAGAATTGGGTCAGAAGTGGTGCTGGTGGTAGGATTTTTTTCTTTTTTTATAGTTGTAATTTCGCTAACCATGACATGCACTCCAACAGTCGCTGGTGGAAACATATCCCCTGTGACGGAGGAGCCGAGTGGATGAATTTTCTCCCGTCACAATTTGACCGTTTGATTTCCGCTAGCGCCCAGAACAAAACCTGTCACTTTAAATGTAAATGGACCTCTTCATTGAGGAAAAGGAACAGTAAACAGTAAGTCAAACACAAGAACGGTAACTCTTGTTCCCATGGTGAAACAACCACATGCCCGTAACTCCTACAGGAAAGCTGTTCACGGCGCTGATTCGCCTAATAACAAAATACCGCTACAAAGCGCACGGAGCTAAACAGGGAGACGTTCTCTTTTGTTCTGTGAAGTGTTCCTTTTATCTGCATTAGTCTTGGGCGCCGCGCCATAAGCAGCATGCGGTTGGAGTTAAGGGTGAGTAATTGGACCGGCGTGGGATCAAGAGTTACCGTTCATGTTTGTTATCGGCAAGGTTGGCTGTTGTTGTTGTTGTTGTTGTTGTTGTTGTTGTTGTTGTTGTTCTGGTGCTGTCAGCGTTCCGTTAGGTCGATCATTTCCCAAACAACACCACCGATTCCCCCCCCCCCCACCTCCCCCCCCCCCCCCCCCCACCCGCCACCTCTAGCGCTGCAGGTTTACCCAGCCTGGCATGTCTTCTCTGCTTAGCCCGGCATGAATGGAACTAAGGGATATAGAGGTGAAGGGGAAACACGTTGTCTGTGTTGAAGGGAACTAAGGGATATACAGGTGAAGGGGAAACACGTGTCTGTGTTGAAGGGAACTATGGGATATACAGGTGAAGGTGAATCACGTTGTCTGTGTTGAAGGGAACTAAGGGTGAAGGGGAAACACGTTGTCTGTGTTGAAGGGAACTAAGGGATATACAGGTGAAGGGGAAACACGTTGTCTGTGTTGAAGGGAACTAAGGGATATAGAGGTGAAGGGGAAACACGTGTCTGTGTGAGGAACTATGGATATACAGTGAGTGATCACTTGTTGTGTGAAGGGAACTAAGGGTGAAGGGGAAACACGTTGTCTGTGTTGAAGGGAACTAAGGGATATACAGGTGAAGGGGAAACACGTTGTCTGTGTGAAGGGAACTAAGGGATATAGAGGTGAAGGGGAAACACGTTGTCTGTGTTGAAGGGAACTAAGGGATATACAGGTGAAGGGGAAACACGTTGTCTGTGTTGAAGGGAACTAAGGGATACAGAGGTGAAGGGGAAACACGTTGCCTGTGTTGAAGGGAACTAAGGGATATACAGATGAAGGGGAAACACGTTGTCTGTGTTGGAATTTCAGGAGCAGCCTGGCAGAAGAAGCGAGCATGAGGTACGGGAGGGGGAGAGGTAAAGAGGTGTGTGTATATTCATGTGTGTGTGTGTGTGTTGTGTGTGTGTGTGTGTGTGTGTGTGTGTGTGTGTGTGTGTGTGTGTGTGTGCATGCATGGACAAGAGGGGAGACGGTAAGAGAACAAAGCCAAAGTGTACATCTATGAATGACAGGGCTAACTGAGTGAGACTGGAATAAAAACAGAAACAGGAGAGATGCTGCATGCTAACAGCCATTCTGAGTGAGACTGGAAACAACAGAAACAGGAGAGATGCTGCATGCTAAGAGCCATTCTGAACCAAGAGGCGTGACAGGGAGACTGGAACATTGCAGACCACCGTGCCCTCGCCAGTACATGCTGAGGAATATTCATCAGTTGAGCCGTCACACACAGCGAGGTAGCCCGAGGCACTCGCCACACAGCGCACGCGCGCGCGCGCGCGCGCGCACCACACACACACACACACACACACACACACACCACCGCACGCACACACACACACACACACACGCCGCGCGCTCGCGCGCGCGCGCACACACACACACTGCTGCACAGTACGTATGCGAGTGCGCTCTCTCTCTCTCTCTCTCTCTACTCTCTCTCTCTCTCTCTCTCTCTTAAACACACACACACACACACGCACACTGGCATGCACGCACGCACGCACGCACGTACGCACGCGCGCGCACACACACACACACACACACACACACACACACACACACACACACTCACGCACTCGCTCCCTCAAATGCACACGTGCACGGAAATCATCAGAGAGATAGAAGACAGGGAGAATGAGAAAGAGGGAACTGAGAGAGAGAGAGAGGAGAGAGAGAGAGAGAAGAAGAGAGAGAGAGGAGGAGGAAGGAGAGAGAGATGGAAAGGAGGGAGGGAGAAGAGGGGAGAAAAACAGACAGACAGACAGACAACAGACAGACAGAGGAGAAGGAAGGATGGAAGGAGGGCGAGAGAGAAAAGAGACAGACAGACAAAAAGACTGAGACAGAGCAGGGCATAGAGAGACAGACCAGACAGACAGAACAGACAGACACGACAACAGACACGACAAACAGATTGATTGAGACATAGCAAAGAGAGTCAGACAGACCGACACACAGAAACACACACACACACACACACACACACACACACACACACACACACACACACAGACGCGCGCACAACACACACACACACACACACACACACACACACACACACACACCACACACACACCACACCGAAACGCAGTCAGATCCAGAAGGCAAAGAGCGAGCAATGCCATCAGTTCATCGCCATCATTCTCTCTCTCTCTCTCTCTCCCCTCTCTTCCTCTCTCTCTCTTCTCTCTCTCTCTCCTCTCTCTCTCTCTCTCTCTCTCTCTCCTCTCTCTCTCCCCGTGGCCTGTGCCTTCATGTGGCAGTGTGCCAGCTGTCTAATGATTTATTTACGCCGAGATGTGAGCGGGACGGTCGTCAACACTCCACATACAAGTGGCATCCCCAACATTCATACATTATGCTGGCAGATGCGACGGGTTTGTAGCTCTGTGCATATTAGTGTGTGTGTGTGTGTGTGTGTGTGTGTGTGTGTGTGTGTGTGTGTGTGTGTGTGTGTGTGTGTGTGTGTGTGTGTCAGTGTGTGTGTGTGTGTGTGTGTGTGTGTGTGTGTGTGTGTGTGTGTATTTAAGAGCTGGGTGAATGAAAATATGAGTATGCATGAATGTGTGTGTGTGTGTGTGTGTGTGTTGTGTGTGTGTGTGTGTGTGTGTGGTGCGTACGTGTGTGTGTGTGTGTGTGTGTGTGTGTGTGTGTGTGTGTGTGTGTGTGTGTTGTGTGTGCGTGCCGCGCGCCTTCATTAGTGTGTGTGTGTGTGTGTGTGTCTGTGTGTGTGTGTGTGTGTGTGTGTGTGTGTGTGTGTGTGCGCGCGCGCGCCTTTATTAGAGTGTGCATGGTGTGTGTGTGTGTGTGTGTGTGTGTGTGTGTGTGTGTGTGTGTGTGTGTGTGTGTGTGTGTGTGTGACAGAGAACATGAAGGACAAAGTGAATCAATAAAATAGAGAGAGAGTGTGTGACATGTGGAGTGTTGGAATGTATGCAAAAGTGAGACGTAGCTACACCGAAGATCAGAGAGGGCCATTTGAACAAAGCTCCCTTACAACGGACCAGACAACACTGACATGAGAATTGGCAGAACACAAGAAATAGTACAATGAAACAATAATCTCGTTTATTCTCATGCGCCCACAAAATTTACTCTTACATGTTGTCAAAACTACTGAAGACCTATAAATTCTTATTTGACTCCCCTGAATCCCAACACGACTGTCTTTCTGGAAAGTTTGCGACAGCGATGATTGTATATCAAACATTTACAAATGAGAAACAAGACATGGGAACTTTTTAGGGGGAAAAGGCTTTTTGCTTGTCTGTCTGTTTGTTTTTTGGTTTTGTTTTGTTTTGTTTCTTGTTTACGAATGAAGTACCGTTTAAATGTCATGCTCCAGCGACAGCAGCTAACCAGTGCAGTATGGAAATGCTTTCAAAGGGTACCAAGTCTGGCACTGTTAATCCTGCAGACTGAGTGCAGACACCACAGAGATTCTGTAAGCTCCTGTGCAGGCTTTCTCAAGCGAAGGGGAACTCTTTGCAGAATCCCTAAATGATGCCTCTCTCGGAGAGTCAATGCTGGACCCTTACCTGACTGGCAGCAAAGGGAATCTTGCCTCCTGGATTAATGTCTTGCCCCATGACTAGAAACACTTATCTCCCATGACAGACCTATACTCGCACCTCAGTTTAATGTTTCAGAAACACTATCAGCGGAGAAACAAACGCAGCTTAATGTTTCAGAAACACTAAATCAGCGGAGAAACAAACGCAGCTTAATGTTTCAGAAACACTAAATCAGCGGAGACACAAATGCAGCTTAATGTTTCAGAAACACTAAATCAGCGGAGAAACAAACGCAGCTTAATGTTTTAGAACACT
>CM065748.1:7768933-7773933 GCA_033310375.1 Conus canariensis | reverse complement strand
AGGGAATGGTGGGAGGGATGTTAATAGTAAATGAAGGCAATGGAGGGAGAGAAGGAGAAGGATGGGAGAGAGAGAGCGAGAGAGAGGATGAGAGGAGAGAGAGAGAGAGAGAGAGAGGAGAGGAGAGAGAGCGAAGAGAGAGAGAGAGAGGAGAGAGCGAGAGAGAGATAGAGAGCGAGGAGAGAGAGAGAGAGAGGAGAGAGAGAGAGAGCGTGTTTGTGTATGTGTGTGTGTCTGTGTGTGTGTGTCCGTCTGTGTGTGTGTGTGTGGTGTGTGTGTGTGTGTGTGTGTGTGTGTGTGTGTGTATCTATGAGTATGTGCCCATGAGTGTATGTGTATGTGCGTACGTGCGTACGTGTGTGTGTGTGTGTGTGTGTGTGGTGTGTGTGTGTGTGTGTGTGTTGTGTGTGTGTGTGTGTGTGTGGTGTGTTGGTTGTTTTTCTGTCTGTCTGTCTGTTTGTACTCCGATCACTTTCGTTTTAACAGATTTAACAATTTTGAGATCTAGACCCATGCCACGACCAAAATACAAGATCCCCCCCCCCTCTCTCTCTCTCTCTCTTCTCTCCTCTCTCTTCTCCACACCAGGGACACTAACCACAACACTAAGGACACTAACCAGTACACCAAGTACACTGGCCACTACACCAGGGACACTAGCCACTATATCAAGAACACTAACCACTACACTAAGGATACGAACCACTGCATCAGGGACACTAACCACTACACCTAGGACACTAATCAGTACACCAGGGACACTAACCACTACACCAGGGACACTAACCACTACACCAAGGACACCAACCACTACACCAAGGACACTAACCACAACACCAGGGGCACTAACCACTACACCAGGGACACTAACCACAATGCCAAGGGCACTCACTGCAACACCAGGGACACTAACCACTACACCAAGGAGACTAACCCCTACACCAAGGACACTAACCACTACACCAGGGACACTAACCACTACACCAGGGACACTAACCACTACACCAACCACTACACCAGGAACACTAATCACTACACCAGGAACACTAACCACTACACCAAGGACACTCACTGCAACACCAAGGACACCAACCACTACACCAAGGACACCAACCACTACACCAAGGACACTAACCACTACACCAAGGACACCAACCACTACACCAAGGACACTAACCACAACTGCAACACCAAGGACACTAACCACTACACCAAGGACACCAACCACTACACCAGGGACACTAACCACTACACCAAGGACACTAACCACTACACCAAGAACACCAACCACTACACCAGGGACACTAACCATTACACCAGGGACACTAACCCACTATATCAAGGACACCACTACACCAAGGACACTAACCACAAACACCAGGGACACTAACCACTACACCAGGGACACTAACCACAACGCCAAGGACACTCACTGCAACACCAAGGACACTAACCACTACACCAAGGACACCAACCACTACACCAGGGACACTAACTACAACACCAGGGACACTAACCACAACACCAAGAACACTAACCACAACACTTAGGACATCAACCACTACACAGGGACACGAACCACTACACCAAGGACACTAACCACTACACCAAGGACACAACCACTACACCAAGGACACCAACCACTACACCAGGGACACTAACCACTACACCAGAGACACTAACCACAACACCAAGGACACTAACCACAACACCAAGGACACCAACCACAACACCAGGGACACTAACCACTACACCAAGGACACTAACCACTACACCAGGGACACTAACGACTACACCAGGGACACTAACCACTACACCAGGGACATTAACCACTACACCAAGGTAACCCTAACCCTAACCACCACACCAAGGTCACTAACTACTATACCAGGGACACTAACCGCTACACCAGAGACACTGACTACTACACCAAGGGCACTGACTTCTACACCAAGGGTACTAAGCACTACGCCAAGGAGTCTAACCATTACACCAGGGACACTAACCACTACACCAAGGACACCAACCACGATGCCAAGGACACTAACCACAACACCAGGAACACTACTCAGAACACCAGGGACACAAACCACAACACCAGGGACACTAGCCACAACACTAAGGACACTAATCACTACACCAGGGACACTAACCACTACACCAGGGACACCAACCGCTAGACCAAAAACACTGACCACAACACTAAGGACACTAATCACTACACCAGGGACACTAACTACTACACCAGGGACACCAACCGCTACACCAAGAACACTGACCACAACACCACGGACACTAGCCACCACAATGGGTGCACTAACAACTACACCAGGGACACTAACTACCACACCAAGGACACTAACCACTACACCAGGGATACTAAGTAATACACCAAGGACGCTAACCACTACACCAAGGACACTAACCACTACACCAGGGACGCTAACCACTACACCAAGGACACTAACCACTACACCAGGGACACTAAGTAATACACCAAGGACACTAACCACTACACCAGGGACACTAAGTAACACACCAAGGACGCTAACCACTACACCAAGGACACTAACCACTACACCAAGGACATTAACAGTACACCAAGGACATTAAAAGTACACCAAGGACACTAACCACCACACCAAGGACACTAACCACTTCACCGAGGACATTAAACACTTCACCAAGAACATTAACCACTACACCAAGGACACTAATCACAACACCAAGGACACTAGCCACTACACCAAGGACACTAACCACTACACCAAGGACACTAGCCACTACACCAAGGACACTAGCCACTACACCAAGGACACTAATCACAACACCAAGGACACTAGCCACTACACCAAGGACACTAACCACTACGCCAAGATAGCTGGTCTTGCTGTCATATCGATCAGTTATGAGAAAGTAAGCGTTTGCACAAAGCCCTGTGTAATCTCACTTGTCTACCTATCGGTTAAAAAAAAAAAAAAAAAAAAAAAAAAAAAAAAAAAACGGACAGGAAGGTGCTGTCATATAACAACGTGCTGTTGTTTAGTCTGTGCACAACAGTGCTCCCCATCCCCCCCCCCCCCCCCCTCCTGCCACCACCCCCAACGCCAGCCAGTCAGCGAGTGTTGCACGTGCTCTAAGCTTTACCATGAATATCAATGCACCGTTCCTCGCGCCGTGTTCTCTGAGGTTGAGAGCCTCTATGAATAAAACATCGCAAAATGGATCCGACTCTTCATCTGTACACACCCCATCCCCACCTACCCTGCCCTCTCTGTCTCTGTCTGTCTGTCTGTCTGTCTGTCTGTCTGTCTGTCTGTCTGTCTCTCTCTCTCTCTCTCTCTCTCTCTCTCTCTCTCTCTCTCTCTCTCTCTTCCAAAACACGGTCTGATACCAACAGGAGTTGTGCCGCCTGTTCCGTTTCCAAGAATTCTTGTGGTAGATTACGGGTGAGGAGTTAACAGAGGTCCGAGACCGCTCCACACCCGCTTCACCTAACCCCCCCCCCCCTCCACCCCTCACCCCCTTCCTGCGTATTCCACTCCCCACCCCGTTCGTTTTGTTTAGAAATCTCAGGTGGCCCAGAATCACCATTCACAGCACCAAAGACAGGCAAACTGAATCACAACGTGACTGGCGAAAAAAAAAAAAAAAAAAAGACAGAAAGAATGAAATGAAAAAACGTCACATGAAGTCTTCAACGCTGTTACACTGACGGCATTGGCGCATTTAGGAGCGTAGTCAAGATGACCTGGTGCAAAACGGCGTATCTATGACGACCTATGGGCTTGCTTGAGTGTTCCAGACGACCTTGGGGCAGAGTGGAGCATTTATGACGACCTTGGAACATGAAGTTTTTATGACGACCTTGGGACATGATAAAGAATTTATGACGACCTTGGGGCATAATGGAGAATTTAATTTATGACGACCTTGAAACACGATAGAGTAGTTATGATGACCTTGGGGCATGATGGAGTAGTTATGACGACCTTGGAACACGATAGAGTAGTTATGATGACCTTGGGGCATGATGGAGTAGTTATGACGACCTTGGAACACGATAGAGTAGTTATGACGACCTTGGGGCATGATGGAGTAGTTATGATGACCTTGGGGCATGATGGAGTAGTTATGACGACCTTGGAACACGATAGAGTAGTTATGACGACCTTGGGGCATGATGAAGTAGTTATGATGACCTTGGGGCATGATGGAGTAGTTATGACGACCTTGAGGCAAAAGTGAATGATGATAACGACCTTTAGGCATGATGGAATTTTCATGACAACGTTGGGCCATGACAGGGCATTCACAACGAACTTACGTCATGATGGGGTATTTATATTATGCTCCATAGAAACTTTGAGGCATATGAGAGTAGCATAACAACATGGATACATGCTGGAGCATTTATAACGACCCTCAGGCATGATGGAGTGCTTACAACAAACTTGGGGCATGATGGAGTATTTATGTATGATTCATAACAACTTTAGGGCATGTTGGAGTAGCATAACAACATGGAAACATGGTGGAGCATTTCTAACGATCCTCAGGCATGATGGAGTGTTTACAACAAATTTGGGGCATGATGGAGTATTTATGTATGATTCATAACAACTTTGGGCATGCTGGAGTAGCGTAACAACATAGAAACATGATGGAACATTAACGGAGGACATGACGGAAGATTTATAACAATCCTCATACATAATGGAGTATTTACAACAAACTTGGGACATGATGGAGTATCAATATTGACCTTGGGGAATGATGGAGTCTTTCCAACAATCCCGAGGCACTGTAGAGTATTTGTTACAACCTTCGGGTATAGTGGAGTATTTATGACGACCATGGCGCATAATTGATGCTTCATTGACGAAGAGTCATAATCTTTGAACATGTCAGGTGTTCTCGACAACCTTAGACAGGTACAACCATAGGCAGGGACAACCATAGGCAGGGACAACTATAGACAGGGACAGGGACAAACATAG
>CM065748.1:7748933-7756433 GCA_033310375.1 Conus canariensis | reverse complement strand
CGTATCAGATGAAGCAAAAGATAAGTTTTAACATTAGGCACAATGCAAAACGTCCTGTAAACATTAAATCTTTCACTATTACTAATATGATAATTCCACTCTTGCCATCTGCACGCAATTAGTCTATCTCTAAAGATTCGGAGAAAATCATCAATTGCATCAACCCCTTGGTTCAACCAGACATAACCAAACCCATACCATGTATAATTTACAACGAACATTTGAAGCCCAGTTTCTTTTATCACGTTCGTCCAAATCAAACAACATGCGATAAGCCTTATATGGTAATCTATGCTCATCCATTCTTGTTAATTTTAACCAAAACCTAACACATTTTATAACAGAATTTATGTAAATAGGATAGGGCATGAACTGAATTCGGAGGCGACGGACGTGTTGGTAATGAGCTCTGTACAAATTGTGTAATTACGCAGTAATTTGACAGTGTCCGATCCTTGGAATTGGCAGACATCTCTATGAGAGTGAGAGAGAGAGAGATAGAGAGGGAGGGAGGGAGGGAGAGAAAGACAGACAGACAGACGGACAGAGAAAGAGAGAGAGAGAGAGAGACAGAGAGAGAGAAGAGAGAGAGAGAGAGAGAGAGGAAGGGAGTGAGGGAGGGAGGGAGAAAAAGAAAGAAAGACACAGACACACACACACACACACACAGATGGAGTGACAGACAGCGACAGACAGACAGACAGACAGACTGGAGAGCTGTAAGCTAAAAGCTCACATAAACGGGGTTCCCTTGAGTCATGATATGGCGTGACAACCGGTGTACTTTTTCGGGAGCATTTTTTTTCTCTCTCTCTCTCTCATTAAAAACGCTTTGCGCGCATATTAACAGGACTCTAAAATATGAATGACAGCACTACAGCGGTTTAAACATTAAGGAAACCTTTGAAATATTATTTACGAGACATTAACTGTCGTCGCAATTTGGTGCAAGTTTGTCTCCGGTGTTCCGTATAGATTCGGGCAATGGATGTTTATGTCCGCACGTATGGTAGGAAAGCTAGACGATGCGACTGTAAACGACAATAGACCACTCTTAAGCTGTGTAACTATTTAACGAATGTTGAGTGCTTTTCCCTTTGGGGAAATGAGTGATGGACACACTGAACGTGAGTGATCGTACCCGGATATGAAGCTTGTGTGACTCCCGTGCAGAATGTCATTGCTGTCTACAGCCATCAATTAAACGCTGTTTTTGACTGGCAAGAAGCACTTTAACATCCTCTTCGAGTTGAGACCCCCCCCCCCCCCCGACCCCCCCCCCCCCCACCTCCTCCCCGCCCCCTCCATCTCTTCCTCCTTCCCTCAATCCAAAGCGGAACAGAGAAACCATGTTTCTAACGCTATGTTCGCATGTGGAATTATGTTGTCTCTCTAAATAAAGCCAGAATACACGCGCACGCGCGCGCGCACGTGCACACACACGCGCACGCACGCACACGCGCACGCTGGTACGCAGCCATGCACGACGCACGCGCGCGCGCGCACACACACACACACGCATACACACGCACGCACGCACGCACGCTCGCACACGCGCACGCCACACACACACACACACACACACACACACACACACACACACACACCACACACACACACACACACACCACACACACACACACACACACACACTCCTCCCCTACCCCCAACTCCGCTTTATTAAAATGACGATAGATGTCCACGTGAAATAATGAAGACAGGCTGAAGCAGGCGAATCATCAACACAGAAAGGCAGTATGACAGATCATTATAAAGGCCTGCTGGTTACAGTCCAGCTAAGACAGGCCATTGTCAAGTCCTGCTGTTTACAGTCAGCTGACCATCAACACAGAAAGGCAGTATGACAGATCATTGTCAAGGCCTGCTGTTTACAGTCAGCTGACCATCAACACAGAAAGGCAGTATGACAGATCATTATAAAGGCCTGCTGGTTACAGTCCAGCTGAGACAGGGGTGGCGTCTTTATTCTTCAAAAGATAATGAGGAAAATAACAGTGACAAGTCTGTAGCCAGCACGCCATCATTCCCTCTTCGTTGTTTCCCGACACCGAAGGAAGGAACTCTGAAGTGTGGACAATTTGAAACAGTTGATTCAGTAAGCTTTCCCAGAGAAAGTCATAGAAAAGTTCTCATGCAGCAATTGGTAGAATCGTGCCAATCAAAATATATAAATTATGTGTGTGCGCGTGCGTGCGTGCGTGCGTGTGTGTGTGTGTGTGTGTGTGTGTGTGTGTGTGTGTGTGTGTGTGTGTGTGTGTGCGTGCGTGCGTGCGTGTGTGTGTGTGTGTGTGTGTGTGTGTGTGTGTGTGTGTGTGTGTGTGTGTGTGTGTGTGGTAGCATGTGCACACTGAATATCTTGCTGATATGAAAACCCGTCTGGACCTGCATCGACCCCCTGTCAGATGACGTGAAGGCAAAAGGTCAAGTGAAGTACATGGCTTGGGCACGACACGTAAGGTAATGTACTTATAGCCAGCCGACCGGCACGACACGTAAAGATGAATGTCTGTCTGATGGGAAAGACTATGATATACACACACACACACACACACACACGCGCGCGCGCGAGGCGACGAGAGAGAGAGAGAGAGAGAGAGAGAGAGAGAGACAGAAGACAGACAGACAGACAGACAGACAGACAGAGACAGAGACAGAGAGAAAGAAAGAAAGAAGGATGGAAAGACAGAAAAAGAAGAAGAAAGAAAGAGAGAAAGAAAGAAAGAAGGAAGGAAGAAAAAAGAAAGAGAGAGAGAGAGAAAGGAAGAGAGAAAGAATGTTTGAAAGAAGAAGAAGAAGAAGAAGAGAGAAGAAGAAGAAGAAGAAGGAAGAAGACGACGTGCACGCTGTGTCAAAAGGGAAAAGGAAAGGAGACGTCCACAGACGAGCACGACGCATGCGTGGAGGGAGCAGGCAGGTCATCAGTTAAAAGAGATCATGCAAGAACTGCTCTCCGCCCAGAAAGAGGACGTCAGTTAATTAACAGAATTAGGTGATTCCAGACCGCGAGATCTGAATCGGGGCATTGGGAGGGAATGAGAGAGGACCGGAGACAGGGGAGGGGGAATGGGGGGAGGGGAGGGAGAGGCGGTCCGGAGTGAGTGTGTGTGTGTGTGTGTGTGTGTGTGTGTGTGTGTGTGTGTGTGTGTGTGTGTGTGTGGTGCGTGCGTGCGTGCGTGCGTGCGTTATATATATATATATATGTATGTGTGTGTGTAGTGTGTGTGTGTGTGTGTGTGTGTGTGTGTGTGTGTGTGTGTGTTTGCTTGCGTGCGTGCGCGCGCGCATGTGTGTGGATGTGGTGTGGGTGTGGGTGGTTTCGTGCGTGGTGGTGTGTGTGTGTTGTGTGTGTGTGTGGTGTGTGTGTGTGTGTGTGTGTGTGTGTGTGTGTGTGTGTTTGTGCGTGGTGGGGGTGTGTGGATGTGGTGGTGTTGTGTGTGTGTTGCGTGCGTGCGGCGGGTGGGGGGGGTGCGCGCGCGTGCGCGCGCTTTAACCCCATCAAGATGAACGAAGAGTGTGTCAAAATTGACCAAATTTGAATGACACGTCCAGAGACAGACAGACAGACAGACAGACAGACGACAGACAGACAGACAGACAGACAGACAGACAGTGAGAGACAGACATACAGACAGACAGTGAGCGATAGACAGACAGACAGACAGTGAGAGACAGACAGACGGACAGAGCCAAAGCCACAGAGAGAAAGAGAGAGGGGGCAGGAGGAAACAGACAGACAGGCAGGCAGGCAGACAGGCAGACAGACAGGCAGGCAGGCAGGCAGGCAGGCAGGCAGGCAGGCAGGCAGGCAGGCAGCAGCAGGCAGGCAGGCAGGCTGAATATGAAACGTGGTTAAAGAAGGGAAAAGGAAGGAAAACGCACTCATTGACATGACAATCATCACAAAGATGTCAATGAGAAGAACGTCATGGGCAAAAAAAAAATTTAAAAAAAAAAACAAACAAACAAAAAAACAAATAGAACCTATGATAAAACACCGCATTAGAATGACACAGGAGGACATGCAGGTGGGTGGTGGTTGGGGGGGGGGGTGTATGGACAGACAGAGAGAGAGGGGGAGGGAGAGAGAGAGGGGGGGGGGAGAGCAGACACAAGAGTTTTCATACCATGCAGAATAATACGTTATTACTGACAGGCAAAGTCAATGATTAACTGTGAATGATGTTTTAAACCGGCAAAGTCCCTCGTTCACTGTGAATGATACTCAGAATTACACAGAATTACTCAGAACGACGTGTGCATTAAGGCAGGCAAAGATTTTCTTCCACAGTGTAACTACCTGAGAACTGATAGCCTGAATTAAACCGAGGTATTCTGGGAAGGAATATAATGATTTTCTAAACGTGGCGATTCTTATCAGATGAAACAGACGAAGGAACCTATCTTGAGAAAGGCTGGAACATAAAGCCTGCTTTATTGTAATTTAGTTTTTATGCCAATGGAGGAATGCTTCTTTGGCAAAGTCAGAATAATATTGTCTTGATGATTTCAACAGAATTAGCTTTAGAACTCCTATGTGAATACAAAGTTGTGCTTTCAGGTTATGTTCACTTGCTGAGTCCCACATTGTATATGATACAGGTGAGATTTACGTAGACATGGACAAATATTTTGCGAGAAAGGCTGTTTAAGACGTGTTTGATTTCAACAGCATTTTAGCCTTTTTTGTTTTAATACTGTTTCACACAAACTTCGCACATGATTAGACTTGGTTCAATTAATAGTTTGTCCACAATTAAAAGGAAAGAGTGAGAAAGAAGGGAACTGTTGCAATACAAAAGAAAGGAATAATCTGCAAGCAGGCCATGAATAAATAAGCAAAGAAGTAGAAGGAAATAAATAATAAATACATCAGTGAGAAAGGCATAAATAAACCCCCCAAAAAAATGGGGAAAAAAAGGACAAAAAGAACAGAAAAAGACAACAACAAAAAAGAAAAAAGTGGGAAAATGGAGGATGGAGGGAATAAATAACTGCCCTTTTTGGGGGGTGCGAGGGGGTGGGGGTGGGGGAGGTTGGGGAGTGGATGTGCGGGATAACTCATTGTCAGTAACAATTCCTCACTGTATGGGAGTCTACTTTTTTCTTTTTTTAAATACTTTTCTTCTTAATGCACTGGGGAAGCGAACAGCAGAAAATATTTCGGTGTTTCGTCTGTGATTAGTATCATGTACTGAAAATATTTCGGTGTTTTCGTCCTGTGATTAGTATCATGTATTGAAAATATTCGGTGTTTTCGTCCTGTGATAGTTCATGTACTGAAATATTCGGTGTTTTCGTCCTGTGATTATATCTTGTACTGAAAATATTTCGGTGTGATTAGTATCATGTATGAAATATTTCGTGTTTTCGTCCTGTGATTAGTATCATGTATTGAAAATATTTCGGTGTTTTCGTCCTGTGATAGTATCATGTATTGAAAATATTCGGTGTTTTCGTCTGTGATTAGTATCATGTATTGAAAATATTCGGTGTTTTCGTCCTGTGATTAGTATCATGTATTGAAAATATTTCGGTTTTCGTCCTGTGATAGTATCAGTATTGAATATTTCGGTGTTTTCGTCCTGTGATTAGTATCATGTACTGAAAATATTTCGGTGTTTTCGTCCTGTGATTAGTATCATGTACTGAAAATATTTCGGTGTTTTCGTCCTGTGATTAGTATCATGTATGAAAATATTTCGTGTTTTCGTCCTGTGATTAGTATCATGTATTGAAAATATTTCGGTGTTTTCGTCCTGTGATTAGTATCATGTATTGAAAATATTTCGGTGTTTTCGTCCTGTGATTAGTATCATGTACTGAAAATATTTCGGTGTTTTCGTCCTGTGATTAGTATCATGTATTGAAAATATTTCGTGTTTTCGTCCTGGATTAGTATCATGTATTGAAAATATTTCGGTGTTTTCGTCCTGTGATTAGTATCATGTATTGATAATATTTCGGTGTTTTCTTCCTGTGATTAGTATCATGTACTGAAAATATTTCGGTGTTTTCGTCCTGTGATTAGTATCATGTACTGAAAATATTTCGGTGTTTTCGTCCTGTGATTAGTATCATGTATTGAAAATATTTCGGTGTTTTCGTCCTGTGATTAGTATCATGTATTGAAAATATTTCGGTGTTTTCGTCCTGTGATTAGTATCATGTATTGAAAATATTTCGGTGTTTTCGTCCTGTGATTAGTATCATGTAGGCCCCCCCTATTGAAAATATTTCGGTGTTTTCGTCCTGTGATTAGTATCATGTATTGAAAATATTTCGGTGTTTTCATCCTGTGATTAGTATCATGTATTTGGTTAGAGTTAAGTTCAAACTCATAATGAATTAATTGGGTCCATGCTATCAATCCATTAATGCCTTCTTGCAATAGAACAAAAAAAAAAAAAGCTACGTCTTCTACCTTAGAATGGTTGGCTGAATTGTTGTGTCATCTGCAAACAGGTGCCAGAGAGCTTGCAAGAATACAGATAGATCATTTGCGCGCACAAAAACATATGCTCACACGTGCGCGCGCGCGCGCGCGCGCGGGCACACCACACACACACACACACACACACACACACACACACGCGCGCGCGCGCGCGCGCGGCGCGCATGCATGCACGCACACACACACCAACACACACACACACACACACACACGCACGCACGCACGCACGCACACACACACACACACACACACACACACACACACACACACACACACACACACACTCACCACACACGCACACATACCTAGTAGTAAGGAAACAACGCCTCGGCAGCTCTGCTCATAACATGAAGGGAGACAAATCACCGACAGACAGACAGACAGACAGACAGACAGACAGACAGACAGACAGAAGGGAGAGAAAGGAGAATGTAGACATGGACGAGGAGAGGGTGGAGGGGGGGGGAGGCAATGGGAGAGTGGAGGTGGAGGGAGGGGGGGGAGGAGATATACTTCTAATCAAATGAGTCTGTCCTCTTCAGGTCGTTCCAACTGGGCTCACACGACAGAAGAGGTAGGGAAGACTGGAGACAAGAGAAGTGGGGGGGGGGGGGGGGGGGAGGGGGATGGGAAGCTGGGGAGGGGGGAGGGGGGGCGAGGTGAGGGGGGGGGGAGGGAGTGGGGGAAGGGAGGTTAATATCTATCAGGGGAAAGGTCGAGAGATCTATAAATAGATTAGACCTCGAAGACAAAACGATGCCGTTTGTGGCATGGCTGGATTCCTCGTCATTCTTGCACCCGCTCACCCCTCCGTCCCTCCATTCCTGCATCCCTCCCCCCCCTCCACCCCCCCCCAGACAAACCCACCCCGCTCCTCCTGTCTCTCAACCCCCCCCCCCCCCCCCCCCCCCCCCCGTCCCCATTATTTGTGGCTGCCCACGTGGCGGGGTCATCAAAAACGGTCACACACGTCATGTTCTCATCCCCAGCTGATGCATTTGACCAGTGTTCAAGTGCTTCGGCTGTTC
>CM065748.1:7741882-7748833 GCA_033310375.1 Conus canariensis | reverse complement strand
CTCCCCACCCTTTTTTCTCCCCATCCTCTTTCTCCATCCTCTTCTCCCATCCTCTTTCTCACAATCCTTTTTCTCACAACCTCTTTCTCCCCATCCTCTTTCTCACAATCCTCTTTCTCCCCATTCTGTTCCTCTCCATCCTCTTTCTCCCCACCCCTTTTCCTCCCCACCTCTTCCTCCCCATCCTCTTCCCCCCCAATCCTCTTCCTCCCCATCCTCGCTCCTTCTCCTTTTCTTCTTCTCTTCACTTTTTCTTTTCCGTCTCCTCCATTTTTTTTTCCTCCTCTTTTTCCTCCTTCTTTTTCTTTCTCCTCCTTCCTTTTTCCCAAACCCTCCGCCCCTCCCCCTTCTACCTTTTTCCCTTCTCTTCCTCCTCTTCCTCTTTTTCACATTCCTTCTCCTCTTCCTGTCTCTTTTTCCTCCCCCCTTTTTTTTTCCGCCCCCCCCCCCCCCCCCCTCCTTTTTTTTTCTCTTACCCACTTACCCTGCTCCTCTTTCTGCCTGAATGTGCGTTTGTGCGTAAGTGTGTCTTTGTGTGTGTGTGGTGTGTGTGTGTGTGTTGTGTGTGTTGTTGTGTGTGTGGTGTGCGTGCGTGGTGCTGTGGTGTGTGGTGGTGGTGGGTGTGTGTGTGGTGTGGGTGTGTGTGTGTTTTGTGTGCGTGCGTGCGGGCGTGCGTGCGCGTGCGGTGCGTGCGTGTGTGTTTTGTGTGGTGTTTTGTGTGTGTGTGGGTGTGTTGTGGGTGGTGCGTTGTGTCCCGTGCGTGCGTGCGTGCGTGCGTGTGTGTGTGTTGTGTGTGTTGGGTGTGTGTGTGTGTTGTGTGGTGTGTGCCGTGTGTGTATGTGTGCATGTGCGTTTGTGCGTAGTGTGTGTTGCGTGTGTGCTTAAGTGTGTGTGTGTGTGTGTGTGTGTGTGTGGTGTGTGTGTGTGTGTGTGTTGTGTGTGTCTGCGCGCTCAAGCGTGCGTACATGCGTGCGTGCGTGAGTGTGTGTGTGAGAGGGGGCAGTCGTTCGCGTGCCTCTCCCCCATCTCTCCCCTCTCTCTCTCCTCTCTCTCCTCTCTTCTCTTCCCTCTCTCTCTCTTTTTCGATTTTATCTGGGCCTTTGTTCCAAGCTAGCACGTGTGCATATGTTGGTCTACAAACCCCTTTTCCGTGCAACAAAAAGGTACAGGAAAAGCGAAAAGTGTCGTGTTGCGGAATGGTGGACTTACCGTCCGGCGCCTGTGGCTGTCGTCCACCATTCCATCCTGAACCTCCATCCCCACCCCCCCCCACCCCCCCCCCCCGGCACCCCCCCCCCTCCGCACCCCCCGGCCCCCCCCCCCCCCTCCACACCCCTCCTCCCCCCCCCCCCCCCCCCCCCCCAATTCTGACGGACCCGACGTGACAACCAGAAGAGGGAGAGGGTCGGGAGGGGGGGGAGGTGTGGTTGGATTGAAAGCAAGAGCGTGTGGGGGGGGGGGGGGGGGGGGTACAGGGGGGAGGGAAGGGGGGGGGGGTGGGAGGGGCGGAGAGGAGACCAGGGCGAGAATGAGTCAAGCCTGAACCTGCGTGCACTGTCAAACAATCAGCACAGCTTTTTTTTTTTTTTTTTTTTTCAACTTTTTTTTTTTCTTCTTTTTTTTTTTTTTAACTCGAGTTCTTGTTGGGGTGGAACAGAGACGAAAAAGGAGTGGTGAAGAGAAAGACTTATACAGTAAATAGAGGAGAGAGAGAGAGAGAGAGAGGGGAGAGGAGAGAAAGGGGAGAGAGAGAGAGAGAGGAGGGAGAGAGAGAGAGAGAGAGGGAGGGGAGAGAGAAGAGAGAGGGGGAGAGAGAGAGGAGAGAGGAGAGAGAGGAGGAGAGAGAGGGAGAGAGAGAGAGAGGGGGGAGAGAAGGGGGAGAGAGGGGGAGGGGAGGGTGAGAGAGGAGAGGGGAGGGGGGGAGAGAGAGGAGAGGGAGAGAGAGAGAGAGAGGGAGAGAGAGAGGGAGAGGGGAGAGGAGGAGGAGAGGGGAGGGAGAGAAGAGAGGGGATCTGTCTGTGTGTCATACCATATCTGTGTCTACTGCTGTCTGTCTGTGTGTCACACCATATCTGTGTCTACTGCTGTCTGTCTGTGTGTCATACCATATCTGTGTGCACTGCTGTCTGTCTGTGTGTCATACCATATCTGTGTCTACTGCTGTCTGTCTGTGTGTCATACCATGTCTGTGTCTACTGCTGTCTGTCTGTGTGTCATACCATGTCTGTGTCTACTGCTGTCTGTCTGTGTGTCATACCATGTCTGTGTCTACTGCTGTCTGTCTGTGTGTCATACCATGTCTGTGTCTACTGCTGTCTGTCTGTGTGTCATACCATATCTGTGTCTACTGCTGTCTGTCTGTGTGTCATACCATATCTGTGTCTACTGCTGTCTGTCTGTGTTTCATACCATATCTGTGTCTACTGCTGTCTGTCTGTGTGTCATACCATGTCTGTGTCTACTGCTGTCTGTCTGTGTGTCATACCATATCTGTGTCTACTGCTGTCTGTCTGTGTGTCATACCATATCTGTGTCTACTGCTGTCTGTGTGTGTGTCACACCATATCTGTGTCTACTGCTGTCTGTGTGTCACACCATATCTGTGTCTACTGCTGTCTGTCTGTGTGTCATACCATATCTGTGTCTACTGCTGCCTGTCTGTGTGTCATACCATGTCTGTGTCTACTGCTGTCTGTCTGTGTGTCACACCATATCTGTGTCTACTGCTGTCTGTCTGTGTGTCATACCATATCTGTGTGCACTGCTGTCTGTCTGTGTGTCATACCATATCTGTGTCTACTACTGTCTGTCTGTGTGTCACACCATATCTGTGTCTACTGCTGTCTGTCTGTGTGTCATACCATATCTGTGTGCACTGCTGTCTGTCTGTGTGTCATACCATATCTGTGTCTACTGCTGTCTGTCTGTGTGTCATACCATATCTGTGTGCACTGCTGTCTGTCTGTGTGTCACACCATATCTGTGTCTACTGCTGTCTGTCTGTGTGTCATACCATATCTGTGTCTACTGCTGTCTGTCTGTGTGTCATACCATATCTGTGTGCACTGCTGTCTGTCTGTGTGTCACACCATATCTGTGTCTACTGCTGTCTGTCTGTGTGTCACACCATATCTGTGTCTACTGCTGTCTGTGTGTCATACCATATCTGTGTCTACTGCTGTCTGTCTGTGTGTCATACCATATCTGTGTCTACTGCTGTCTGTGTGTCACACCATATCTGTGTCTACTGCTGTCTGTCTGTGTGTCATACCATATCTGTGTCTACTGCTGTCTGTGTGTCACACCATATCTGTGTCTACTGCTGTCTGTCTGTGTGTCACACCATATCTGTGTCTACTGCTGTCTGTCTTTGTGTCATATAATTCCGCATGTTTCAGCAGATCTTCTCCAAATATAACATGACGCGAGTCATTAAGTGGAAAATGAGCATGTCCAGAGGGTCATGGGTTCGAATCCCAGCCATGGCTCTTCCCAAGATGGGAAAAAAAAGGGGCAGCAGAGGGACATCCGGAGTCATGAACCGGGTGTGGCCCAACCCCCCTAGAGTGTCAGGAGATAAGGGCCGAAACACTTGCTTGAAGGGGGCTTCTCTTCTGAGGACTCTCTGCTGCCACGCTCTCCACGAGTTTCTTTCTACTGATGCATGGGTAAACCATTGACTTCCGGGAATAGGCCGGAGGACGTCCGGGAAAGACCGGAGGACACTGGGAAAGACCAGAACCAAGGGCTCTGTGGGCTGGCTCCCCACTTTGCCTTAAACATGTGGCTACTAAGAATAAAAGGAAAAGATGCTCCCAGGATTCACCGAAAGGGGGAGAGAATGATGAATCCATCGGAGCTCAACCAATCATGACTGCAAATCCCAAACGGACTATGAACATGGACCAAATGGAATATCCATGTGTCTGTGGAAAGCGTTTCGCTACCACCCGTGGCATGAAGATCCACAGAACAAAGATGGGATGTGTGAAGACTCATCTGAATGAGCAGCAGCGCACTGCATCAGCAGATAAGACGTCGGAAGACCAAGGCCAGGATTTAAACCACAGTGCCAAGGACATCCACGCTGTTGGTTCGGATGAGGAATTTGCACAGGCCCTCGATGCCAGGCGCCTGAAACTCAACCTGCCACGAGCAAACGAAACTGAAGATTGGGAGAAACTGGATGCAAAAATCGTCCAAAGACTCGATGCACTGATAGGGAAAAGCACCCTGGAACACAAACTAGCCACATATGGGGACATTGTGTATACCACATGTAGAGACGCCAATGGAGCAAAACTACCCAAAGAGAAAACACCTCCAAAGAAATCCAGACGCCAAGAAAAGATGGACAAGATCAGGGTCCAAAAGAAAAACCTCAAGATGCAAATGAAGACCGCACTGCCAGCTGAAAAACAAGGCTTGGAAAAACTGTGGAAAGACCTGAAAGAAAAACACAGCGCCCTCAGCAAAGCGGAATCTGCGAGGAAGAGGAAGAGCAAAAAGAAGAAGACACAAGAGCGCTTCTTCAGAGACCCCTTCCAGTTTGCCAGAACACTGTTTGAGCAGCCAAAATCTGGGACCCTAAGTGTGGACAAAGGAGTTCTTGAGCAGCATCTGAGGAAAACATACTCTGACCCACAGAGCAAAGCACCACTCGACATTCAAGGTCTGGTGTGGCCAACCAACCCTGAGGAACAGTTCAATGGCAAGCCTCCAACGTTGGCGGAAATCAAGAAGGTGGTCGACAAAGCCAGAGCCAAATCATCACCAGGGCCAAACGGAATACCTTACCAGCTTTACAAGAAATGTCCCAAGGTGCTGGAGTGGCTCCACAGGCTGCTGCGATCGGCTTGGAGAAACCAGAAAATCAGCGGCCAGTGGATGACGGCAGATGGTGTGTACATCCCCAAAGAGCAAAACTCAAGTGACATCAGCCAGTTCAGGCCAATATCAATACTGAACGTCGAAGGGAAAATCTTCTTCTCTGTCATGGCAGCAAGGCTGACCAAGTACCTCATGGAAAACAAGTACTTGGATGTGTCAGTCCAGAAAGGTGGCATCCCAGGCGTGGCTGGCTGTGTAGAACACGCCACAATGATCTGGGACGCAATCCAAAAAGCAAAAACAGAAAAGAGAGACCTGGACGTAGTGTGGCTTGATCTGGCAAACGCATATGGATCTGTGCCCCATGAGATGATACAGTTGGCTCTTGAGATGTACCATGTGCCAAAGAACATCCGCGACATGCTCAAGAAGTACTTCAATGGCTTCTCAATGCGGTTCTCTACCAAGGAGTACACAACAGACTGGATCAACTTGGAAGTGGGTATTGCAATGGGCTGTGCAATTTCCCCAATACTGTTCGTGCTGGCAATGGAACTCATCTTGAAAGCAGCAACAAACACGAGACAAACAGACCTTGGCGATGGATACAAGATGCTTCCTCTCAAGGCCTTCATGGATGACACTACAGTGATTTCATCCAGAGAAGACGAGACACGTCATGTGCTGGAGAGGCTGGACGACATAGTTGCCTCATCCAGAATGAAGTTCAAGCCAAAGAAATCACGGAGTCTCTCACTGAGGAAAGGAAAAGTGGCCGGATCTGTGGTCTTCAGTGTTGCCAACCAGGCCATTCCAACAGTCACAGAAGAACCAGTCAAGAGCCTTGGAAGATGGTATGATGATACGCTGAAAGACACACAAAGAGCAAAAGAAACCAAGCAGATGGCGGAGGAAGGCTTGGAGACCATTGACCAGTGTGGGCTCCCTGGCAAATACAAGGTCTGGTGTCTGCAGTTCATGCTGATACCAAAGCTCCTATGGCCTCTTATGATATACGACATCTGCACCAGCATAGTGGAGGCAATGGAAGCCAAAATCAACAAGTTCACAAGGAAATGGCTTGGTGTCCCACCCTGTCTGACTGACATAGCACTGTACTGTCGCCAAGCAAAGCTGAAACTACCACTGAAATCCATCCTGGAGGAATACAAAGCAGGGAAGATCAGACTTCAAAGCATGCTGGAGGACTCAGGAGACAAGGTGGTAGAAGCAATCAAGCCCCAGCTGAAGACAGGCAGAAAATGGAAAGTTCAAGAGGCGATGGATTCTGCAAAAGAAAGTCTCAAGATCAGAGAAATAACAGGACACACACAGACCAACAGACAAGGACTGGGGGTGACCAAAACTGAATGGTGGTCAAAGGCCAAAGGAAAAGCCAAAAGAGACATGATGATTCAGGAGATGAGAAAAGAAGAAGACCAAAAAAGACTCCAAAAAGCAGTTCAGCAGAGCCAGCAAGGGCAATGGACAACGTGGGAGGATGCACTCCAAAGAAGTCTCACTTGGAATGACATTTGGCGCATGGCCCCTCTCAGGATCAGCTTCATTCTCAGATCCGCATATGACCTTCTGCCCTCAAATGCAAACCTGGTGAAGTGGGGGAAAACAGACGATCCTGCATGCCCCCTCTGCCATGAAAAACAAACAGTGGAGCATGTCCTAAGCTCATGTAAAGTAGCCCTGGCTCAAGGAAGGTACACATGGAGGCACAACCAAGTGCTCAAAGAGATTGTACAAGTAGTCTGGGCTAGTACCAACACCACAAAAGGGAAAATCAGGACTCCAAAAGCACCCGCAACATTCTTCACGGCTGGAGGCAGCAAATCATGGCCAAGAACAACAGTGCCACTCGCAACATGCAGGCAGAGTCTGCTGGATGGGGCAGATGACTGGGAGTGCACTGCAGACCTCCCAGAATGGAAGAGTCACCCAGAGATCATCAGCAAGAGTGGCATGAGACCAGACATAGTAGTCCACTCTAAGTCAACCAAGCAGCTGATCATGATCGAGCTCACAGTACCATATGAGAACAGAATGGAGGCAGCTCAAATCTACAAGACTGAAAAGTATGCTGATCTGGCAAACAGCCTGAGGAGAGAA
>CM065748.1:7734382-7736882 GCA_033310375.1 Conus canariensis | reverse complement strand
GCTGATGATGACGCCAACAGGACGCACACACCTGAGTCAGGCAGTTGGCCAAACTAATCCTCTCAGAGCTGGAGAGTGGGTGTGGGTGGGTGGGGGGTGGGACTAGGGATGGGGATGAAGGGTGTGGGGGGACCCGACACCTCAGGATTGTCTGTGTGGCTGACTAACCTCTCGCCGTCACCTTCTCAGTCATCACACAAACATAGCAACATTCGAACGTTTGGAAAGAGTCTAACTGGTTTGAAAAACAAACAAACAAACAAACAAACAAACACCAGGCCAAAAAACGAAAATGAAAGCATCACACTAACCACAACAACAATAATCATATGATGAAAATGTTTTCACACATGAGTACGGTGTGTGATTGCTTAACAGACGCCAGTGCATAGGCTATAATCTGAAGAATACAGATCTACAAAGATTGCTTAGCAGACGCCAATGTGTGGCGTATAATCTGAAGAATACAGATGAAAAAAAATTGCACTAACAGACAGCAGTGCATAGCGTTCTGATCTAAAGTATACATATGTACACAAATTGTACTACTAGATGTAAATACTTAGCATGCGTGACTTGAGGCATACAGATCTACAAAGATTGCATAAATAGACGTTAGTGCACAGCGTGTGGTTTGAAGGATAAAGAGATATTTTCTAAAGATTGCATTAATAGATTTCAATGCGTAGTGTGTGGTCTGAAGGATACAGAGATACCTACAAAGATTGCATCAATAGAAAATCATGCATAGCATATAGTCTGAAGGATGCAGATATATCTACAAAGATTGCATTAATAGACAATAATGTATAGCATATTGACTGAAGGGTACAGAGATATCTACAAAGATTGCATTAACAGGCGTCATTGCATAACATGTAATCTGAAGAATACCGATCCACAAAGACTGCATTGATAGACGTCAATGCATAGCATGTAATCTGAAGAATACCGATCTACAAAGACTGCTTTAATACACGCCAGTGCATTGCATGTAATCTGAAGAAAACAGATCTACAAAGATTCCATTAGTAGACGTCAGTGCATAGCGTGTAATCTGAAGAATACATGTATAGAAAAATGACATTAATAGATGTCGGTGTTCAGCGTGTGTGACTTGATGGAAACAGATCTACAAAGATTACACTAACAGACGCCAATGCGCAGCATATGACTCGTAAAATACAGATCCACAAACATTGCATTAATAAACGTCAATGCATAGTGTGTGATCTGAAGTACACAGATCTGCAAAACTTGCATTAATGAACATCAGTGCTTAGCACGTTACCTGTGAGATACAGATCCACAGATTGCATCGACAGCCATGAATGCATAGCAGTTCCACAAAGATTGCATTAATAGACGTCAATGCATAACTTGTATTCTTAAGAGTACAGATCTACAAAGATTGCATGAACAGACATCAATGCATAGCTTGCATTCTTAAGAATATAGATCTACAAAGATTACATCAATAGACGTCAATGCATGGTTTGTATGCTGAACAATACCTACCTTCTTCTCCTGAAAAGGGGATAGAAATAACCGTGAATGTACATGAAGGATATGAAGGACACAGATCTAGTTCTCGTAGATGCGGTAATTTGATAGCCGTGATTGGATAATGTTTGAAGGTTTCGTATCTATATTTCCCAGAAAGGATACATCGATAGACTTTGATGGATCGTGTCTGACGGGAAAGATACATAGGTACTTTTGGAGAATGGTTGCATTAAAGGGTACAGTTCAATCAGTGTGGGATAGGTGTCTGGGAGTGTGGGATAGGTGTCTGGGAGTGTGGGATAGGTGTCTGGGAGTGTGGGATAGGTGTCTGGGAGTGTGGGATACGTGTCTAGGAGTGTGGGACAGGTGTCTAGGAGTGTGGGATAGGTGTCTGGGAGTGTGGTGTGAGGCAGTCGATATGATCCAAGTGTTGAAGCGGTTTCTGGTCTCACGGTCACACAACTGTTCGGGTCGTTAGGAGGTGAGTTCCTTCATCGTTACCTCATGCAGTGTAGGGATGTTGTTTTGTGTGTGTGTGGGGGGAGGGGGGGGAGGGGGGGGGGGCGTGTGTGCGTGTGTGTGTGTGTGTGTGCGTGTGTGTGTGTAGTAATGTATTATGTTATATTGTATTGTAATGTATTGTAATGTGTGCATGGCGCTTTACCATAGTGCATACTGGATTGTATTACACCAGATCGTACAATCTCGCTGCAACAGTGTGTGTTGAAAATTGACTGGCTGGTTCTCTCTCTCTCTCTCTCTCTCTCTCTCTCTCTCCTCTCTCTCTCTCTCTCTCTCTCTCTCTCTCTCTAAGTGCTCATCACAGAGAGAGAGAGAGAGAGAGAGAGAGAAGCTCCAAACGCCCAACAACCGCGGGAGCAAACTCTGGTTGTGGCCTACGTGACAGACAATCCCAGCATCAGCGGATTAGTCACGTCACACTGGATGGACACTGCTTATTTCCACCAGTCTCCACTTGGCCTGTTGGTGTTAC
>CM065748.1:7711882-7716882 GCA_033310375.1 Conus canariensis | reverse complement strand
CTGTGATCTACAATTACACAGCACTCTTGATCGACGACAGCGCGCCATCCCTCTGTGATCCATACAGACTGTACACAGCGCGCCAACCCTCTGTGATCCATACAGACTGTACACAGCGCGCCATCCCTCTGTGATCCATACAGACTGTACACAGCGCGCCATCCCTCTGTGATCCATACAGACTGTACACAGCGCGCCATCCCTCTGTGATCCATACAGACTGTACACAGCGCGCCATACCCTCTGTGATCCATACAGACTGTACACAGCGCGCCATCCCTCTGTGATCCATACAGACTGTACACAGCGCGCCATCCCTCTGTGATCCATACAGACTGTACACAGCGCGCCAACCCTCTGTGATCCATACAGACTGTACACAGCGCGCCATCCCTCTGTGATCCATACAGACTGTACACAGCGCGCCAACCCTTGTGATCCATACAGACTGTACACAGCGCGCCATCCCTCTGTGATCCATACAGACTGTACACAGCGCGCCAACCCTCTGTGATCCATACAGACTGTACACAGCGCGCCAACCCTCTGTGATCCATACAGACTGTACACAGCGCGCCAACCCTCTGTGATCCATACAGACTGTACACAGCGCGCCACCCTCTGTGATCCATACAGACTGTACACAGCGCGCAACCCTCTGTGATCCATACAGACTGTACACAGCGCGCCAACCCTCTGTGATCCATACAGACTGTACACAGCGCGCCATCCCTCTGTGATCCATACAGACTGTACACAGCGCGCCATCCCTCTGTGATCCATACAGACTGTACACAGCGCGCCAACCCTCTGTGATCCATACAGACTGTACACAGCGCGCCATCCCTCTGTGATCCATACAGACTGTACACAGCGCGCCATCCCTCTGTGATCCATACAGACTGTACACAGCGCGCCATCCCTCTGTGATCCATACAGACTGTACACAGCGCGCCAACCCTCTGTGATCCATACAGACTGTACACAGCCGCCATCCCTCTGTGACCATACAGACTGTACACAGCGCGCCAACCCTCTGTGATCCATACAGACTGTACACAGCGCGCCAACCCTCTGTGATCCATACAGACTGTACAGCACGCCATCCCTCTGTGATCCATACAGACTGTACACAGCGCGCCATCCCTCTGTGAGCCATACAGACTGTACACAGCGCCGCCATCCCTCTGTGATCCATACAGACTGACACAGCGCGCCATCCCTCTGTGACCCATACAGAGTCAGACACTGACACTCCCGTGTACAGAAGAAAATACCCATCACAAGTTATCAGAGACAGCAGAAGAGACGAGGCATGCAGAGAGAGAGAGAGAGAGAGAAAAGGAGAGAGAGAGAGAGAGAGAGAGAGAGAACAGACAGACAGACAGACAGACAGACAGACAGACAGACAGACAGACAGACAGAAGAAGAAGAAGAAAAAGAAGAAGGCAAGTGTTTCTACATCCTCGTCTGGTCTGTTTCTATCAACACTCCCCCTCCACACACACACACATACAACCCTTTGCCCTCGCCCCCCCCCCCCCCCCCCCACCCACCCCCTCCCCCACCTCCCATTATTTTTACAACACAAAAAGCTCGACTGCTTTTGATACCTACCAATGACAGCCCTGACCATGTAGAAACGACACGATCCACCGACCTCTTCCATCCGCCGACCTCTTCCACACACTGTAATAAGATAGAATGACAGCCCTGACCACGTAGAGACGACACGATCCACCGACCTCTTCCATAGCCCTGACCATGTAGAGACGACACGATCCACCGACCTCTTCCATCCGCCGACCTCTTCCACAACACTGTAATAAGATAGAATGACAGCCCTGACCATGTAGAAGACGACACGATCCGCCGACCTCTTCCACACTGTAATAAGATAGAATGACAGCCCTGACCATGTAGAGACGACACGATCCACCGACCTCTTCCACAACACTGTAATAAGATAAAGAATGACAGCCACTAGACCATGTAAGAAACGACACTGATCCACCGACCTCTTCCACACACTGTAATAAGATAGAATGACAGCCCTGACCATGTAGAGACGACACGATCCACCGACCTCTTCCACAACACTGTAATAAGATAGAATGACAGCCCTGACCATGTAGAAACGACACGATCCACCGACCTCTTCCACACTGTAATAAGATAGAATGACAGCCCTGACCATGTAGAGACGACACGATCCACCGACCTCTTCCACAACACTGTAATAAGATAGAATGACAGCCCTGACCATGTAGAAACGACACGATCCACCGACCTCTTCCACAGCTCTGACCATGTAGAAGACGACACAATCCACCGACCTCTTCCATCCGCCGACCTCTTCCACACACTGTAATAAGATAGAATGACAGCCCTGACCATGTAGAGACGACACGATCTACCGACCTCTTCCATAGCCCTGACCATGTAGAGACGACACGATCTGCCGACCTCTTCCATCCGCCGACCTCTTCCACACACTGTAATAAGATAGAATGACAGCCCTGACCATGTAGAGACGTGTGATCCACCGACCTCTTCCACACACTGTAATAAGATAGAATGACAGCCCTGACCATGTAGAAACGACACGATCCACCGACCTCTTCCACACACTGTAATAAGATAGAATGACAGCCCTGACCATGTACAAACGACACGATCCGCCGACCTCTTCCACACACTGTAATAAGATAGAATGACAGCCCTGACCATGTAGAGACGACACGATCCACCGACCTCTTCCATCCGCCGACCTCTTCCACACACTGTAATAAGATAGAATGACAGCCCTGACCATGTAGAGACGACACGATCCACCGACCTCTTCCATAGCCCTGACCATGTAGAGACGACACGATCCGCCGACCTCTTCCATCCGCCGACCTCTTCCACAACACTGTAATAAGATAGAATGACAGCCCTGACCATGTAGAAGACGACACGATCCGCCGACCTCTTCCACACACTGTAATAAGATAGAATGACAGCCCTGACCATGTAGAGACGACACGATCCACCGACCTCTTCCATCCGCCGACCTCTTCCACACACTGTAATAAGATAGAATGATAGCCCTGACCATGTAGAGACGACACGATCCACCGACCTCTTCCACACACTGTAATAAGATAGAATGACAGCCCTGACCATGTAGAGACGACACGATCCACCGACCTCTTCCACACACTGTAATAAGATAGAATGACAGCCCTGACCATGTAGAGACGACACGATCCACCGACCTCTTCCATAGCCCTGACCATGTAGAGACGACACGATCTACCGACCTCTTCCATAGCCCTGACCATGTAGAGACGACACGATCCGCCGACCTCTTCCATCCACCGACCTCTTCCATCCGCCGACCTCTTCCATCCGCCGACCTCTTCCACACACTGTAATAAGATAGAATGACTGTTCTTTATTTACGAGGATAATAGATATGCACTGATGCGCTTCTTTTTGTTTGTTTGTTGTTGGGTTGTTGGTTTTTTTGTGTTGTTTTTGTTTTTTTGTTGTTCGTGCAATGAAAATGGAATATATCCAATGAAAAGAACAGAGAAAAGAAAGAAAAGAAATGAAGGAGGAAGATGGGGATGGGGGGGGGGGGGGGGCATATAGAAAGGTACTATTATGGACAAAAGTTGGCATGTACAAAACAGACAATAGAATGAATGTGACAAAGTATACACACAATCTGGAACACACACATAGAGCGAGAGAGGAGGGGGGAATGTGCGGGGGGGGGGGGGGGGGGGGGGGGGGGGGGGAGGCAGCGGGAGAAGATGAAATATGGGAAGAAGCAGCGAAGGACAAAGTGTGACCATTTTCAACACGGAATGAAAATCCGTAAGGGTAATAGTGACATGCCAGAGAGAGAGAGAGAGACAGAGAGAGAGAGAGAGAGAGGGAGAGGGAGAGGCTGACCCTGACGTTTCGCTTGTCCGTTCAGCACTTGAGCCTTATAGACAAGGGGGAGATTAATCGTATTCGCCAATGTCAAAAGCTGAAATTTCATTGTGAACACAGGCTCACTCAAACACACGTCTCCACCGTTCTTTCTCTCCCACCCCGTCCCCTCATCTCTCTCTCTCTCTCTCTCTCTCTCTCTCTCTCTCTCTCTCTCTCTCTCTCTCTCTCTCTCTCTCTCCTCCGAAACATATTCTTTTAGAGTGTTGAGACTTGCATGATGTGAGACATAAACACTTCACAGCAGACTCAATGAAAGTTTGTTTGTTTTTTTTAGATGTCCCAACTGACGTGATCTTTGAGTTTCTAAACGAGATCAACATTTTTCATCTGATCTAGGATTTTACGGAAGAAAGATTTTATACGAAGTTTCTGGTGTGTTTTTAAAAGGTATATTTTAAAGAAACGCGTGAATGATGTTTGTTTGTTTGTTTTTATTTTTTGGTGGCTTGTGAGTTGGTGACAGCCCTGATACGACCCTTTGTGGTCGGCTGGGCTGTAAGCCACATTACCACCTCCTCCTCCTGACGCCTGTGCCGTTCGCCTACTCTGCAACACTGACAGACCACACAGAGGACATGTGGACAATGTGTCAACACTGACAGACCACACAGAGGACATGTGGACAATGTGTCAACACTGACAGACCACACAGAGTACATGTGGACAATGTGTCAACACTGACAGACGACACAGAGGACATGTGGACAATGTGTCAACACTGACAGACCACACAGAGGACATGTGGACAATGTGTCAACACTGACAGACCACACAGAGGACATGTGGACAATGCGTCAAACACTGACAGACCACACAGAGGACATGTGGACAATGTGTCAACACTGACAGACCACACAGAGGACATGTGGACAATGTTCCAACACTGACAGACAACACAGAGGACATGTGGACAATGTGTCAACACTGACAGACCACACAGAGGACATGTGGACAATGTTCCAACACTGACAGACCACACAGAGGACATGTGGACAATGTTCCAACACTGA
>CM065748.1:7694382-7699382 GCA_033310375.1 Conus canariensis | reverse complement strand
GTACAATTCTGCGGTAATGAGTGCAGTGAACTGTTTCCTGCAGAACTGTTGTGTACAGATGTGTGTGTGTGTGTGTGTGTGGGGGGGGGGGGGTTGGTGTGGGTGTGTGGGGTGTGAGAGAGAGAGGAGGGTGTGTGGTGTGTTGTGTGTGTGTGTGTGTGTGTGTGTGTGTGTGTGTGTGTGTGTGTGTGTGTGAGGTGGCATGTGTGTCTGTGAGAGAGAGAGAGAGAGAGAGAGAGAGAGAGAGAGAGAGACAGACAGACAGACAGACAGACAGACAGAGAGATCAGGAAGGGCGATGCGCTCTGTGTGTGTGTGTGTGTGCGTGCGTGTGCGTGTGTGTGTGTGTGTGTGTGTGTGTGTGTGTGTGTGTGTTCGCACACACGTGCGTGCGTGCATGCATGTGTGTGTGTGTGTGTATGTGTGTGCGCGCGCGCGCGCGCACGCGCACGCACGCAGAGAAATAAGGGACAGATGAGACGATGAAAAGATCAAGGGAGGTGTACTCAGAAAGGACTCGGTAGTCATCGAACTGTTAGCTTGTGACATCAGGCGGCAGAACATCTCACTGCTGGAACTCTGAACAATTGTGAGGGATTATAGGGTGGTGCACAAACAATGATGATAATGAACAATAATTATGATCATCACTTGAATTATCATCATTTTCATCACTGTGATATCGATCATTATAAACTTCATCATATGCTCGTAATATTATCATATTGATAATTGGTAACTCCACTTTGAAGAAACACGCATGTGTGCACGCACGCACGCTTGCACACAACACACACACACACACACACACACACACACTATTTAAACTACGCGTTGTAAGCCCTCAGAACGCCCTATTCAGTGTGATTGTTGCGTATCATTATAGCAGAGGCCGTACTGGTTTTCAAAATTGTCCAATTCAAATTTTGTGTGAGCCGGTACAGTTACGGTTGTTTTATGCGTGGGTTTCTGTAATTGCTGTCACCGCCATCTGACACGCTCCAATGCCCTTTCAACAGTTTCGTGTTTGTGTGTCAGCATGCCACGGTGTTTTTGTACAAGCAGTTTGTACGCCTCTATTTTGTAATTCCTTTCTGTATAGTTACAGGCACAGAGAGAGATAAAATTATTTTTTGAAAAATTAATGAATCAAAAATAAAAAAGGAAAAGAACAAGACACTCGGCACAGTGAAGTTGTTTTTGTCGGTCGGGTCAATATGTTCTTTCTGTGGCGTGCTGGAAAATGCACTTACCCTGAGATAGGCTGAATTCTTCGACACCATGAAGTCTTAACATAATGTTATTTTAGGCCTGCTGAACACACCTGTGCGAGTGTGCGTGCGCGCGCGCGCGTGTGTGTTGTTGTTGTCTTCAATTTAACGTCTTTCCACATTAAGTGATAAGAGGCGAATGTGTGTTTGTGTGTGTGTGTGTGTGTGTGTGTGAGGCGAATGTGTGTTTGGTGTGTGTGTGTGTGTGTGTGTGTGTGTGTGTGTGTGTGTGTGTGTGTGTGTGTGTGTGTGTGTGTGTGAGTGCTTGTGTGTGTGTGTGTGTGTGTGTGTGTGTGTGTGGTGTGGCTTTAAAGCGGAGTTAACAGTTATCAATATGATGGTGACACGTGCATATGATGAAGTTCCTAAAGACTGATACCACAGTGATGAAAATGATGATAACGCAAGTGATGATCATAATTATTGTTCATTATCATCATTGTTTGTGCACCACCCTAAAATCCCTCACAATTGTTCGGAGTTCCAGCAGTGAGATGTTCTGCTGTGTGATGTCACAAGCTAACAGTTCGATGACTGCTGAGAGCAGTGAGATGTTCTGCCGTCTCATGTCACGAGCTAACAGTTCGATGACTGCTGAGAGCAGTGAGATGTTCTGCCGTCTCATGTCACGAGCTAACAGTTCGATGACTGCTGAGAGCAGTGAGATGTTCTGCCGTCTCATGTCACGAGCTAACAGTTCGATGACTGCTGAGAGCAGTGAGATGTTCTGCCGTCTCATGTCACGAGCTGACTGCTGAGAGAGACCATAGAGGCCTTAGGGAGTTAACCCGCTTTCCACCACCTGCCCCTCCCCTCCCCCCCTCTCTCTCTCTCTCTCTCTCTCTCTCCTCTCTCTCTCTCTCGGTGTGACGCCTTGGGCATCAACATAACCTGCTGACGGGAGACAGACATCGAGTTGTTCCTAATAGTTTACAGTCATTGCCATCCCAGTTGCCATTTATGACGAGGCCGTAATCATCCCTGAGAGCATGAACGAGGCACAGAACGAGGTGATGACACAGGGTGTAACTATTTATGGTACGCAGGGGGGACAACCGAGTAATGGGCGGTACATAACGAGGAAAGGATTTCCGTTATGACCCCCACCCAGATGATCAGACATGTATGGAAACACACAGAATCAGAATCTCAGTTCTTTTATAAGTCGTTTTTTTTTTTCACTCTTCTCTCTCTCTCTCATCTCTCTGCCTCTCTCCTCTCTCTCTCTCTCTCTCTCTCTCTCTCTCCAGCACACACACACATACACACACAAAACTGCAGAGGTTTCGTGCGCGCGCACACAATCACACACACACGTACGCACGCACGCACGCACACACACACACGCACCACACACACACACACACGCGCGCGCGCGCGCCCACACACACCACACACACACACACACACACACACACACACACAACACAAAGACTTCAAAACTTCAGGCGTTTTTCTTGCCCATCCTTACTTTATGATGTCCTGGTTAATATATATGTGCCCTCGCCTCCCCCCCCCCCCCCCCGCCTCACCTCCCCCCCCCCCCCGCCTCACCTCCCCCCCCCCCCCTTCCTCACCTCTGGTCTTCTGTGTTGACCGTGGACACAAAACTTCAATGGAAGAAAAGCATACATCGAGGAGTTGAAGAACGATTCTTTTCCTCGCAGCTTCACACGCACGCACGCACGCACACGCACGCACGCACTACACGCACGCACGCACGCACACGCACGCAAGCATGCGAATACAAGTGGAAATATTAAAGACAGCGAGAATTGTCACTGTACACACAACAGGATGCAGTGTTGAACAGATACATACCGTGCAACATGGGCTTGCCTGTAACACACACATACACACACACACACCACACACACCACACACACACACAACACTCTCTCTCTCTCCCGTTCCCTCTGTGTGTGTGGAGGGGGGGGGGGTGGATGTGTGTGTGTGTGTGTGTGTGTGTGTGTGTGTGTGTGTGTGTGTGTGTGTGTGTGTTACAGGCAAGCCCATGTTGCACAGTATGTATCTGTTCAACACTGCATCCTGTTGTGAGGGGAAATGTGTACACATGCACACATCACACACACACTCTCTATATCTCCCGTTCCCTCTGTGTGTGTGTGTGTGTGTGTGTGTGTGTGTGTGTGTGTGTGTGTGTGGTGTGTGTGTGTGTGAGCGCACGCACTTTTGTATTGTGTCAGTGTATGTGTATGTTTGTGCGCGGGCATGCGTGATTGACCGCGCATGTGTGTGTGTGTGTGTGTGTGTGTGTGTGTGTGTGTGTGTGTGTGTGTGTGTGTGTGTGTGTGTGCATATACAGTGAGAGAGAGAGTTGTGCTATATGTGCGTGCGTACGTTCGTTTCCAGGTATGACTTCCCTTCCTACGATGGTGACCACCTATAGACATAGGCCCTGCCTGGATATGCTGGGCATGTTAAAACAGAAAATGAAGTGCGTTCCTCTACCTAAAGTAAATCATACCTCAGCACGCGGTCTTTCTACCGTGGAATCCGCCATACCTTATTTCCAGCCGACATCAGCAAAAACAACAACGCTGTTCTCAGTCCAGCCTACTTATCACGTGTCGCCCTGTGGCTGACTTGTTGTATAACACGACCTTCCAATCACCGTCATCGTCTGTCTGTAAGTAGCTCGACGCGTAAGGTAAGGTAAGGTAAGGTAATGTTGCTTATAGCCCAGCCTACCGCAAAGGGCCATATCAGGGCTGTCACTGCGTTGAAGTCAACTCACACGTCACTATGTACACACACAACACACACACACACACACACACACCTCATTCACACAACCAGTTAACCTACACCTTCTAAAAACACAACAGAAATTTTGTTAAAAGTCTTTCTTCTGTAAATTCTTAGATCAGATGAAAAATGTTAATCTCTTGCAGAAATTCAAAGATCACATCAGGTGGGACATCTCTGAACAAGGTTTACGTGGAGTCTGCTGTAAAATGTTTATGTCTCACATCATGCAAAACCCAACACTGTAAAAGAATATGTTTCACTACGCGTCGAACGAAAGTAGAATGAAATCAGTAAGCCCAACGTCCGTAATCTAAATATAAACCTAGACACTCTTATTTCACTCCTTCTTTTAGACTTCCGTCACAATTGGGACTTAAAGATAAGAGGCCTAAGTCAAGATAGAAATGTCGAAGCGTTTAACAAAACGACCACGCAGAGGATAAGCCGATCAGCGCATTGATAGGCTATTTATAGTCTGAACCTGCCGCTGACAACCAACTGCAGCAGTATTAGTTTGCACACTTAGCATGGTGAGTCTTGTTTTGTAATGACTTCGGTGAAGGAGACTTTTCTTTTTTAAATTCACTTGCCTGTACCGTATTGTGTATCAAAATAAGCATTGCTCTGCGCCTCGGTTTGTTTGTTTGTTTGTTTGTACTTTGCCGTGTTTTCACAGTCTGAAAGTATCACAGGCTGATAACATCAATCAACTTGGTTCTGTTCTTTTTCTTTATATCAAGTCACTGACACAGAAATATCGGCAATGTGCTATTTTAAAAGCCCCCTTTTCTCTCCATGGCACTATTGATTGGAGCTCTCGCGGACGGAACATCTTCTCTTCGAAAAAGCTCGAATCATTGAGATCGACACAAACTGGGGCCCTGAAATTAGGACACTGCCAAAATATCTTGTTCGTTATCACATTGTGGTCTATATAGTCACAAACAGGCTTAATAT
>CM065748.1:7628586-7694282 GCA_033310375.1 Conus canariensis | reverse complement strand
TCTCTCTCATATGACTCCCCAAGATTCAGTGAGCATGCATTGCAGACAGTGAATTTCACATTAAAGGGAATGTATAGAAGTTGTCTATGCTGTTGCTGTTTTGACTGTAGGTGTGCACACTAGGTACTAGCATTAGACTGACTGGGTTTGTTTTTTTCCTTACCGGAAACCAAAGTATTTTAATTAAGCATGAGTACTGGGCCTCTTATCTACCCAATTGAGTCATGCTGAAAAGAACTTTTGCCGTTGATTGGTTGACCAGTATAATGCTACTGTAGAATTGTTCAACCCTCCTTTTTCTGCCTATGCTTGCATCAGCCAGGGAAGCCCTTACAGATAATGTCAACACAAAACTTGTGAGTTCGTATTACATGGCATCACAGATGGCTCCAACTGTGCAAAGTACATTGTACACTGATGTACAGAGTCATCAGTGAACCAAAAAAGAACATCAACAAAATAATTGATTTATGATCATCATGCTACATCCACCAGTAGATTTTTTTTAAAACGCAAATATGGTATGATCTGGACTTGCCTGTGTGTGTGTGTGTGTGTGTGTGTTGGGGGGCACGCATGTGTTTGTGTGTGTGTGTGCGTGTGTGTGTGTGGGGGGTTGAAGGTTGGGCCGGGGCTTCAATCAATTGAGGATGGTGTGGTTGGGGGCCAACAATAGCAATTTATTGAGCGCAGGTCGGGGAGGCAGTAGGAGGGATGTTTTCTTGTGGATAATGTGGATCTATATTGATATTGAGCTGGAACAGTGTGTGTGCATTTCATGTTTCTCATTCTGTGTTTCGTCCTCAGCATTTTCTACCATTAGTGTTTCCCTGTATTGGTTTGACTCTGAGCTCCAGCAAGCCTGACAGTTTGTAATGTGTGTTCTTGAGCTTCGTTGGATTGATGAAAGGATTATATGGCATTATGCATGTAGCATGATCTGAATTCTCCGTTGCTATTCAAAAACTATGATTGGCAATAGGTGGCAGTCACAGGTTGGGTTTGTTTTGTGTTTTTTTTTTGGGGGGGGGGTATTTTTTTTCTTCTTCAAAAGATTTCAAAATCATGTAGAAAATAAACAAACAACAACAACAAAAATGTAATGAAAACCTCCCTCCTCTTCCTTTTGCTTGTGCTTCAGTTTTGCTGGCCCAGTGGAAACTTTTGATCACCAACTCAGACATGTTTCCAGTGAAACGGCACAAAGCACTTCTGGCCACACAATGGGAAAAGATGTCATTGTACTCCCAGTTTCTTATAGAACAGTGGGAACGAAGAAATGCTGTCTGTCTGTGTGTCCGTCCATGGTCAAAATGTGTTCCACTCGCTCCAGACAAAACTACTGGGCGATCTTTCTGAAAATTCAACTTAGGTATGTTCTTATGGGTCACGGATGACGCCCGATGTTTTATTTTGCCAGAATAGCTGTTACTAACCGCTGTAATGGCCCATAACAGGTTTTCTTCTGTATGGAATATCTCAAAAAGTACTTGGCCGATCTTTCTGAAAATTTGTAGGTATGTTTATTATGGGTCACGGATGATGCCCGATGTTTTATTTTACCAGAATAGCCATTACTAACGGCAGTAATGGCCCCAAACGGTTTTTCTTCTTTATGGAATATCTCACCGTGTATTCAAGATAAACTGGGAGTACGTTTATATGCTTTGCATCTTGTTTTAAATTGTACAGTGTATATTGTGAAGATTAATAAAGACAGATAAAAGCAAAAAGACACGCCTGGGCACCCTTTACCATTCTTCCCCCCCCCCCCCCCCCACCCTAGCAGCCATCCGCCTCCCCCACTGTGTGTGTGTGTGTGTGCGCGCGCATCTGTGCGCACACATGTTTTTTTGTGTGTGTCTGTGTGTGTGTGTTTTCCAGTGCTTTATTTCCAGTGCTGTTTGCTTTGTGGATTTGGTCATACCTTGTCTGTCCAGTGGTCAGGCCATACCTTGTCTGTCCAGTGGTCAGGCCAAGGGTGAAAGCTGTGTACAAAAGTCCCAGGCTGGAGGCAGCAGGTTTTCTTATTTTGTTGTGTGCCAAGGCTTGTTCAACTTTTTGCTGTGGAGTGGTGCCCTGCCCCTGGGAGAACTGAACTTTTTGAATGTATAGATGTTGATATAGATAGCCTGTCTGTTTCCCTCCTCTCTCTCTCTTACCTCTTACCTCTCAACACAAACACACACACACAACACACACACACACACACACACACACACACACACACACACCACACACAAACACACAACACATCTGTACCACTGCCAATATTCACTTTAGCTCTCGACAGGTTTTGAGATTCTTGCATTTTAGCTATTGATTTCGTAATATTCTGCGCATTATTTCTAAAATAATAATATTTTTATTGCTACAGTAAAAACAAAAATGTTGTTTTCAGTACCATAATTCCGGGAAGAAAACGGTCGATCACCAGTGATAGAAATTCAAGGGAAAGAACTGAAAAGAGTTTTAAGCAATGACCAAAGCCTGCTTTTTCCGACTGCAGTTCCTGCTACCACTGCCACCACCCCCTTACACCCACCATCCTATCCAAGGCCCCACCCACAGCCTTCTTCCGCCCCCCCCCCCCTCCCCCCCCTCACCCCTACCCTCCTGATTTTTGATACCTTGGCTTCTAGTGCAAGGAAAATTGGAAGTTGCAGGTGTTGAAAGAACGCAGTAAAGCTAATGGTCAGCTGCTTATGATATTGTAGAATGCAACCCTCTTCTCTACTTAACACACACACACAACACACATACACACACACATGCACGCACGCACGCACGCATGCACACACAGACAGGCACACCACACGCACACACACACACACACACACACACACACACACACACACACACACACACACACACACACTACTACTACTACTACTACTACTTACTACTACTCACTACTACTACTAATTATACTACTACTACTTAAGTTCCACTGTGTGTGTGTGTGACAGAGAGAGGGAGAGGAGGTAACTGGACATGAGGTAACTGGACATGGTTTGTAGTCTATCAGTGTCAAGAGGTCAAGTGGAACCATCTGTTTGGAACTGCCTTTGCTGGTAGTGCCACCTGGTCTGTTACATTGTGGACACCATATCCTGTGGCCGGCACTCTCCCTCTCTCTCCCTGTGTACAGAGCATCATCTCTCTCCCTGTGTACAGAGCATCATTTCTCTCCCTGTGTACAGAGCATCATCTTTCTCCCTGTGTACAGAGCATCATCTTCTCCCTGTGTACAGAGCATCATGTGACCAAAGGTCGGCAGCCTTAGTGGGGCAGTGGAGGTTGCAAACATGAGTCCATTCAGACTATAGCCCTTCCAAACCACTCTTTCTCCTCCCCCATTCCCCCACCTCAACACCTCATTAAGAGAACTCGCACACACACACACACACACACACAACACACACACACACACACACACACACACACACACACACACATCACTCACACACATACACACTCACACACATACACACACAACACATACACACATATTCATGAACGTCGCACCCGCGAGCACACACACACACACACACACCACACACACACACACACACACACACCTCCCATCTCTCTCTCTCTCTCTCTCTCTCTCTCTCTCTCTCTCTCTCTCTCTCTCCACACACACACACACACACACACTCACACACACACACACACACACACACACAACACCACACACAACCTGTGCACAAATGCAGTCATGCATGCACACACTGACAAGAGAGAGAAAGGCAGGTCACTGAGTACCTGCAGAGATGGAGTGACAGTGGCATCTGGTGATAATTCTCTGATGCCCAGCCTCTCTTACATAAACAGACATACAGTTATGTCCCCTTACCAGAAACAGTCCACAAGCCCAGTGTCCAGAAACAGGTGGTTAATGTGATGTGAAGACAAGACAGTGAAGCAAGAGGAGTATGGTTAGATGGATGGCCGACCAATCATAGGGCTGCAATTTTAATTGGAATCCCTCCAGGGGATTTTGATTTCTTAAGGGAAACCACTTTTTATGTATACTCTTGTCTCAAAGATGGATGGCCGACAAGTCATAGAACCAGTTTTGATTAGAACTCTAGGGATTTTAATAAAGGGAAAGCAGTTTTCATTTGTAGTCTGTCTCAAAGCTGAAGTAAATTGGTATTTGAGCTATTTCATTTATTCTGTTGTATCGTCTAGTCTCCGTTCAACAGAGAGCAGTTCATCGAACCAGACTCTTGGCTGTCAATGCAGGACGGCCCCATTCCTTTGAATCGTTTGTGTGTAGACAGAGTTTGATTGCTGTTGAACAACTGAGACATTGAAAAGCTTTTCCATGAATAGCCAGGATATGAATTTGTACCTCCATGTACTATGTCAGTGTTTGTTATAGCCACTCCCCACATGGAAAGGGGTTTCTGTGCCCTCAAAAATCATACCATAGTAAGCTGATTTTGAAATGAAAGAAACTCTTCAAAACTAATCTCCAGGCTAATATAAAATTAGGAATCTTTACAAGTCAGATTTCTACTTCCAAAGAATTTTATAGCTGAAAGTAAAATGCAGGTCTAAGTTTTATCAACCTTGAACAATTTTGATGTCATTTGCATTTTGCCTTCCAGTTTATTTGCCTGTAATTGACTGTTCAAAATATTCTTTTCAAAAAGTCAGGAAAAAATTGATTCCCCCCCCCCCCCCCCCCCCCCCCCCCCCCCCAGCAAATGCAAAAACAACAAATTCCAACCTTTCTACTGTTCAAATGGAAAAAGTTAACCATTATGCATGATACTCTCTCTTGTTGTAAGCTGTACTAAAAGAAAGGTCAAGGAAGAAGAAGGTGTGTGTGGTGGGGGGGGGGGGGGGGGGGGGTCAGTACACAAAGTGTGTTTGAAAATAACTGGGAAACTTTAGGGGTCAGAGGAAACTGTTAATGTATGAAGTGTTGACTAAAAGAAAGGTTGTTTGACACTACCAGAGCCTCACTCTTCACCCCCCCCCCCCCCCCCCCCCAGCTGCTCCTTCCAGTTGCTGCCTGTAAACTTTCTTCCTTCCATACTCCCTCACTTGGGACAGAGCTGTGTTGAAGAGAAAGTGGGGTGAGGGGGAGGGGCATCAGTAAATTGACCATTCATCCTGATGGGGTAATTCTCTCTGAGGAGTTGCTCTGTCTGATCTTGTCTGTCTGTCTGTCTCTCTCTCTCTCTCTCTCTCTCTCTCTCTCTCTCTCTCTCTCTCTCTCTTCATTTCTGTTGTTGTTTTTTTTCTATATGCAGAATTGAATCAAGCTTCTGGTGCACCCTACAGCTAGGAGCAGTGGGTGCAAATGCATTAATTCATGATGGGGGCATTGTTCCTGTGCTCTGATGTGTTTTGCGTCTGACCTACAGAGCTACATGTCTGTCTTGCCGTGGCTTGGGTTACACATGGGTAAGGGTTAAGGTTTCCAGTCTGTAGTCATATTTCAGTGGTGTGTACACCACCAACCTTGGGGGGGGGGGGGGGGGGGGGGGGGGGGGGGGTTGCTCAGATTTGGCAGTGCCAAATGTTTTTATTGACACTCATGAGCAGTTCCAAGACAGTATTGGCTTTCTGTTGAACTTGCTGTCAGTTTTGGCAGATGTCCTCTGTTTATGGTTCATTCCAGGTAGGGGTTTTTCTAGTTATTAGATCTGCAGAACAAAGACCGGGATAGTTCAAAAGGGCTGCATAGCCCGGTTTTATTTTTACAAATTGGGCCTAGTAGGTGCGTTTTGTTCCAAGGGCTATCTCTTCAATGGACTACTACTATTGATTATCTGAAAGGTATTGATCAAGGGCTATCTCTTCAAGGTTATCTGTTTGTTGCTTATCTGAAAGGTATCTGTGCAAATGTGGTCATTCTGTATTGCAAGATATCTTTTTTTGCGGGGTCACAAAACTTTGTGCAGGGTCATAGTCTAATTTGTTAATATTATATGTGTAGTAAACATCATCTTTTAATAAATTGCCGCATGATTGAATTGATCAGTGACTAGCTAGCACCAGTGATGTATGTTTTTAATTTGCCAGGGACAGGATGGGTTGGCAGTTGTTCTTCTCTTCTTTCATTTTAAAGGGTGTCGTCTGTAATCCACAGCTGTTGTGACTGAGATAGTGGCTACAAAAAAAGCTTTCTACTACCAGCTACTGAGGGAGTGGGGAGAGGGAGAACTGATTCAAAAGTGCGTGTGGTCTGTGAAGGGTATTTGAATGAAGAGGGTTCTTCCTTTCGCAATGTTACATTGTAACTTATATTTGCGTCGGCCACCCCCCACTCCCCCCCCCCCAAAAAAAAAAAAATCTGGATAAGTTTCCTCACATTTCGTACCATGCTCTATCACATAGCTTACTTAAATGAATGGATCTATGCTGGTTTGTTTGGAGGGAAGAGACGTTGTGAAGAATTCACACAGTCTGAATATTCTATTGGGCTGTGTAAGCTGACGGCTTCTTTACACCATGCCGAAAAAGATGGAGGTTCAAAGACTGAAGTACTTGCACTTGTCAAAAGGATAGGAGCTTTGTGACAATCAAAACAACTACTAGTGGTTGGTGGTGGCCGAGTGAGAGTGGTGACAAGACTGAAGAAGTATGTGATGTCACAAGTAAATTTGTATAGTGTACATCCCGCATGTGCCCAATTATGTAAGAGTGTCAAGACATGCGAATAGCATGAAATGATTAGCTAAATTTGAGCCATGTTCAGTGGTTGTAAATGTATCAGTGGTGGTAAAGTACCACCTAAACCATGGCTTGAAGGAGGCTTGTGTTCAGTGGTGGTAAAAGTACCACAAACATGCTGAAGCAGCTTGTGTTCAGTGTGTAAAGGCAGGTTGTGTTCAGTGGTGGTAATCACTAACAGTGGCTTGAAGCAGGCTGATGTTCAGTGGTGGTAAACGTACACTAAGGACTTGTGTTAGTGGTGTGTACCACTAACCATGGTGAAGCAGCTTGTGTTGAGTGGTGGTAAACGTACCACTAAACCATGGCTTGAAGGCAGGCTTATGTTCAGTGGTGGTAAACGTACACTAAACATGGCTGAAGCAGGTTATGTTCAGTGTGGAAAGAGTCTACTACATGGTGAAGGCAGGCTTAGTTCAGTGGTGGTAACAGTTGTGTTCAGTGGTGGTAAAGTACCACTAAACCATGGCTTGAAGGCAGGCTTGTGTTCAGTGGTGGTAAACGTACCACTAAACCATGGCTTGAAGGCAGGCTTGTGTTCAGTGGTGGTAAACGTACCACTAAACCATGGCTTGAAGGAGGCTTGTGTTCAGTGGTGGTAACGTACCTAAACTGGTTGAAGCAGTGTGTCGTGGTTAAAACTACCACTAAACCATGGCTTGAAGGCAGGTCTGTTGTGTGGTACAGCGTTGAGGGTGATAAACAGTGGCGTTGAACCACTAAACCATGGCTTGAAGGCAGGCTTGTGTTCAGTGGTGGTAAACTACCACTAAACCATGGCTTGAAGGCAGGCTTGTGTTCAGTGGTGGTAAACGTACCACTAAACCATGGCTTGAAGGCAGGCTTGTGTTCAGTGGTGGTAAACGTACCACTAAACCATGGCTTGAAGGCAGGCTTTGTTCAGTGGTGGTAAACGTACCACTAAACCATGGCTTGAAGTGCAGGGAGGCTTGTGTTCAGTGGTGGTAAACGTACCACTAAACCATGGCTTGAAGGCAGTGCATTAGGGTGTTCAGTGGTGGTAAACGTACCACTAAACCATGGCTTGAAGGCCGGTAGCGCTTGTGTTCATGTGGATTGTGTATTAAACGTACCACTAAACCATGGCTTGAAGGCAGGCTTTGTTCATGGGGTAACGTTCCACTAAGGCAGGCTTGTGTTCAGTGTGGTAAACGTACCACTAAACCATGGCTTGAAGGTAGGCTTTGTTCAGTGGTGGTAAACGTACCACTAAACCATGGCTTGAAGGCAGGCTTATGTTCATTCTGCGCCACATTTTAACACAATTCTCCACGCTGTCCACCCTCACCCCCTTCTCCTCTCCTACTCTCTCTTTCTGCCCCTTTTCCTCAACCATTGTTGTCTTTCCCTTTCAGCCCGTTCCTCACATATTCACTTGCCTGCTGATCATGTCAACTTTTCTTTGTGTTTAATCAGAAAAATTAGCTAGCTTTCACCTGGTTTAGGAAATTTTTTGTTTTTCTTATTTTCTGTAGTCCCGGGTTCCATAACCTTGTATTTGGATGTCACAACACTCAGAGTACCTGTTAATATATATGCTTGAGGCATCAGTTGGCCCTTTGAAATTGAAAAATAGCAGTGTTTTGAGTTTTTCCTTCAAAGTTATGTGATGTACAGCACCACCCCAGATTAGGTGTTGCTGCACAAGCCTTCAACGGGGTTTTCCCAGGCGGTGTAAAATCCACTGAGATGACGCTCCTTTCTTAACACAGTCAAGATAGTGCAGTACACAGTGCATCTTACACAAGATAGTGCAGTACACACACAGTGCATCTTAGCCAAGATAGTGCAGTACACAGTGCATCTTACACAAGATAGTGCAGTACACACACAGTGCATCTTAGCCAAGAGAGTGCAGTACACACACAGTGCATCTTACACAAGATAGTGCAGTACACAGTACATCTTACATACAAGATAGTGCAGTATACAGTGCATCTTACACAAGATAGTGCAGTACACACAGTGCATCTTAGCCAAGAGAGTGCAGTACGCAGTGCATCTTACAGTACACAAGATAGTGCAGTACTCAGTGCATCTTACACAAGATAGTGCAGTACACAGTGCATCTTACACAAGATAGTGCAGTACGCATTGCATCTTACACAAGATAGTGCAGTACACATCTTACACAAGATAGTGCAGTACACAGTGCATCTTACACAGGATAGTGCAGTACACAGTGCATCTTACACAGGATAGTGCAGTACACAGTGCATCTTACACTAAATAGTGCAGTACACAGTGCATCTTACACAAGATAGTACAGTACACACACAGTGCATCTTACACAAGATAGTGCAGTACACAGTGCATCTTACACAAGATAGTGCAGTACACACACAGTGCATCTTAGCCAAGATAGTGCAGTACACAGTGCATCTTACACAAGGTAGTGCAGTACACACACAGTGCATCTTACACTAAATAGTGCAGTACACAGTGCATCTTACACAAGATAGTGCAGTACACAGTGCATCTTACACTAAATAGTGCAATACACAGTGCATCTTACACTAAATAGTGCAGTACACAGTGCATCTTACACTAAATAGTGCAGTACTCAGTGCATCTTACACTAAATAGTGCAGTACACAGTGCATCTTACACACGATAGTGCAGTACACAGTGCATCTTACACTAAATAGTGCAGTACACAGTGCATCTTACACACGATAGTGCAGTACACAGTGCATCTTACACAAGATAGTGCAGTACACACACAGTGCATCTTAGCCAAGATAGTGCAGTACACAGTGCATCTTACACTAAATAGTGCAGTACACAGTGCATCTTACACACGATAGTGCAGTACACAGTGCATCTTACACAAGATAGTGCAGTACACACACAGTGCATCTTACACTAAATAGTGCAGTACACAGTGCATCTTACACAAGATAGTGCAGTACACAGTGCATCTTACACTAAATAGTGCAGTACACAGTGCATCTTACACTAAATAGTGCAGTACACAGTGCATCTTACACAAGGCAGTTCAACAGTGGAATGAATGAAACGAGCAGTGCGCCAGGCTTTCAAGGTGACAATGGCGACATTGGGTACATGACTGAAATGTGAATGAACGCAAGTTATCTTGTAGATGCTCAATGATGACCTCGCTGAATTCTATTCTGAGGATCAGTCGACTGCTCAAGAACAGGAGTGGGGGGGCTGCTGTGAACTTTGTTGTACACAGTGTAATGTGCATCATTGTACGCCCTGTCCACAGTTTGAAACGTTGTTTGTGGACAGTCTGGTCAGACGATGGCATGCTAGTCTTGAGAGGTTATCTTTCATTTGGTTCCATTTTATTACTTTTTTTTTTTTACTTCTTTCGGCTCATCCATGGTTGTTCCTCATTGTGCTGCTACAGTCAGCCTGGGTGGAGCTGGCAGTAGTGGCATAGCGTGAAGCAACTGGGATTCTATGAAACTTGTTCATGAATGTTGACAGAGTGTGACAGTCACTTTGATACTCATTGCTCTTTTACTTGGTTACTGATTAGACATTATTTTATGTGATGTAGAAACTTTTATTTGAAAGAAAAATAACTAAGTTTGCGTGAAAATCTTGTACATGTTATATGCAGCTTTTGTACTCCCAGTTCTTACAGAACAGGGACTACTTTACAATGGGAACGAAGAAATGCTGTCTGTGTGTGTGTGTGTCTGTCCGTGGTCAAAATGTGTTCCACTTGCTCCAGACAAAACTTCTGGGCTGATCTTTCTGAAAATTTGTAGGTATATACGTTAGGGGTCACGGATGATGCCCAATGTTTTATTTTACCAGAATAGCAGTTACTAACGGCTATAATGGGCCAAAACGGTTTTTCTTCTGTCAAGGGAAACAACTCCATAGATGTTTTGTAACATGGGAATAGTTGTCCCCCGCGAATCTAGGAGCGACAGTAACTGGTAGATCATGGGTATTTTCATAGTAAACATGCTCGTGACATCTACACGTGTATGGAAGATAAACTGGGAGTACATTTATTTGCTTTGCATCTCATGTTTTTTTAATTTTCCTGTGTTGCCCCTTTAAGATTAATTTTAGACGGGAACAGGAGAGGAGAGAGGAAGATAAAGGTGTAGGTGTGTGCGCGTGTTCACTTGCATGTGAGCAGGTTTGTGTGGGGTGTGCGCGCGTGTTCACTTGCATGGAGCAGGTTTGTGTGGGTGTGCGCGCGTGTTCACTTGCATGGGAGCAGGTTGTGTGGGGTGTGCGCGCGTGTTCACTTGCATGGAGCAGGTTTGTGTGGGGTGTGCGCGCGTGTTCACTTGCATGGGAGCAGGTTTGTGTGGGTGTGCGCGCGTGTTCACTTGCATGGGAGCAGGTTTGTGTGGGGTGTGCGCGCGTGTTCACTTGCATGGAGCAGGTTTGTGTGGGGTGTGCGCGCGTGTTCACTTGCATGGGAGCAGGTTTGTGTGGGGTGTGCGCGCATGTTTCATTTACAGAATAGCAGTTACTAGTTGATGGGCCAAACGGTTTTCTTCTGTCAGGGAAACTCAGTGTTTTGTAACTGGGAATAGTTGTCCCTGCGATTAGGAGACAGTAATGTAGATATGGGTTTTTCTGTAACTGCTCGTGACATTACTGTGTATGGAGATAACTGGGAGTACTTTATTTGCTTTGCATCTCATGTTTTTTAATTTTCCTGTGTTGCCCCTTTTAGATTAATTTTAGACGGGAACAGGAGAGAGAGAGGAAGTAAAGGTGTAGGTGTGTGCGCGTGTTCACTTGCATGTGAGCAGGTTTGTGTGGGGTGTGCGCGCGTGTTCACTTGCATGGGAGCAGGTTTGTGTGGGGTGTGCGCGCGTGTTCACTTGCATGGGAGCAGGTTTGTGTGGGGTGTGCGCGCGTGTTCACTTGCATGGGAGCAGGTTTGTGTGGGGTGTGCGCGCGTGTTCACTTGCATGGGAGCAGGTTTGTGTGGGGTGTGCGCGCGTGTTCACTTGCATGGGAGCAGGTTTGTGTGGGGTGTGCGCGCGTGTTCACTTGCATGGGAGCAGGTTTGTGTGGGGTGTGCGCGCGTGTTCACTTGCATGGGAGCAGGTTTGTGTGGGGTGTGCGCGCGTGTTCACTTGCATGTGAGCAGGTTTGTGTGGGGTGTGCGCGCGTGTTCACTTGCATGGAGCAGGTTTGTGTGGGGTGTGCGCGCGTGTTCACTTGCATGTGAGCAGGTTTGTGTGGGGTGTGCGCGCGTGTTCACTTGCATGGGAGCAGGTTTGTGTGGGGTGTGCGCGCGTGTTCACTTGCATGGGAGCAGGTTTGTGTGGGGTGTGATACAGAAGGCTATCAGGGCAGATTTTGAAAACAGAAATGGTTAAATAAAAAAGCTCTGGCAGCAGATTGAAAGTTAATTATTTCTGCCACCTCTGCCTGCCATGAAATTAACATTAGCAGCTGAATTAGCCACTATATTGTCTGCTGACTCCACTGCCAGCATGGCCACCTGACAGTGGTTTGGACACTCCACATCCACGGTGACACGTGTTGTCACTGTGGCCTGTAGTGCTTGTAATGGAACATAGGTTCAAAGGAGGCTGGTTCCAAATTAGAAAACAAAACAAACCGTTGCAGCACTGCTGGCAGTGTGTATGTTTAGACGTTTGAAGTCACCCTGTTACCAAATGAGGAAAGTAATGGTGACAGATGGTGTTGGGAACTGTAACAAAAGCCTTGACTTGTTTATGGTTGAAATTATGAGGAACATCATGAAATTGCTGGAAATGGAAAATTCACTGATTTTTTTTTCTTTGTTTTAATTCTTTAATGTGTTTTTAGCATCCGTCTAAATGTACATGAGGTAGTGTTCACATGCGCATGTGCACATGCAGGCACCCACGTGCACGCACACACTAACGCATGCACCGCACTCTCACACGTGTGCGCGTGCACACACACACACACACACACACACACACACACACACACACACACACACATGCTCATTGTCAGATATGCTCATCATTTGTGAAGCCGTGCTCGCCCCTTCTCTTGTTGGATTCTTTTGATTTACCAAATACTGCTGTGGACAGACTTCAGATTGGAAAAGAAAAGAAGAAGAAAACACATTGAATATTGATTTTAAAAGAATTACCCTTGTTTAGTGTGCTCTGAAAAACAAACAACAGTACCAGTGGATTTTGTTGTTGTGAGTTGGTTTTTTGGATGATACGGTCAAAATTGTTTCTGCTTCAAGGGGCGTAACCTTCATTCCCCCAGTATTGTTTCCAGGTGAAAATGGAACAGAAATTCTGTGTGAAATTCTGAATAAACTGTTGCTTTTCACATGACCAACAGAGTTAATCGATTTGATCTGTCAGTAAAGGGTATTTGCAAGGGATAAGGTAAAATAATGTTGCTTATAGCCCAGCCGACCGCAAAGGGCCATATCAGGGCTGTCACCATGGTAAAATCAACTCACAAGTCATTCACTCACACAATTTTTTAAAATACATCTTAAAACCCATCCAAAAGTTTGTAAAAAAAAATTCCACTGTAAAACCTCAGATCCGATGAAAAATGTTAATCTCTTTCAAGAACTCTAAAGATCAGGCGGAACATCTCTGAACAAGGTTTTCATGGAATCTGCTGTAAAATGTTTACGTGTCTCACATCATGCAAGTACCAACACTCTAAAAGAACATGTTTCATTGTGAGTGGCACATGACATGGAATGCACCATGGAGCTTCTTCACTCTTTACAAGGTATGAATGGGTAAAATACGAATGGCCGGTGTGCAGCCAGCATAAGACTGTTTCTTCTTTACGACCACCAGACGTAGATGAGAGGAACTCCTTAAGGTTTGGACGGATCTGAAAGAGTTTGTTATCCATCTGCATATTCGAATCCTCCTGCCAGAGGTCTCTGACATAATCATTAATTTTGGGTTTCAGATCTGAGCAGGGGATAGATGTGTTTGACAGTTTCTCTTTTGTGGCATTCTTGGCCAAACGATCAACCATTTCATTCCCTCTGATGCCAACATGACCAGGAACCCAAGCCAGAATAATGGTGTAACCGTCCGCTTTACCATCCGCATTGCAAGTGGATGTTCTGTAACTGTTTAAATCACTAAATGAACAACAATTACAAATGTTGTGAAACAACTGAGCCCTGCGTGAAGAATATCAGCCAAACATTATTCTGAATCTTTTCAAATATCACCTCAGGTAACAGAGGGTAGAAGTTTGTATGTTTTCAAACGCCAAGACTTGGAATTTTTGATGTGTGTGTGTTGCAGTATACATTGACCAAAAATTACCTTACAAAGCTAACTGAGCAGAAAAGCTTTTCAGCTACTCTCTTAATTTCGTGTAGCAGAACATTGTACACTTTGATACGCCAAGACTTGAATTTTTTACGTGTGTTGTCTCGCAGGCTACATTGATACAACATTATTTTAAAAAGCTTACTGAATATAAATGCTTTTCAAATGTTGTTTCGTAAAGTTAATTTTAAAAGTAATTATTCTGACTCCACTGATCATGTGGACAAACGAATCACAAGACAACATGATGCATTTCAACCTGTTAGGGCGTCTTCAGGCAAGATTAACAACATTCAGGACAACGAAAATGAAGAATGAGTAATCACTTATCTTTGACGAAGTTAGCGCAAGATGGGCGTTGAGTGTTAGAGTTAAGTTGATTAAGCTAAGTTGGTATAGCTGAACTCTGGATACTCTGATATGCCAAGACTTAAAATATTGATGTGTGTGTGTTGCAGAGTGGGCCCCGCCAGGAGAGCTACCGCTATGCGGTCACTCCGGGAACAGACAAGAAGAAGAAGAAGAAGAAGGGAAAGGAGGATCTGGATGACCTCAAACAGGAGTTGGAGATGGACGAACACAAGATCCCCATTGAGGAGCTCTACGATCGCTTGGGCACAGATCCTAACTCAGTGAGTGATGCACAGTGTGTGTGTGATTTTCTTTTGCCACTCTTTTTTTTTATTTATTCAGTTGATTTGTGTTGATGGTAAATGCCATTTGCCATATATGATTGTCCTCTGAAGCTGACATTGATGGTGTACCCTAATCTAATTGATACATTACTGTTAGGCTGTTTTACATTGTCGTTCACTGTTTACTGTTTTGCTAGCCCTTGCTATTCTGGTTGATTGTGAAATACACCAGCTGTGTGTTACTCTTAGAACTTGTTAGAAATCTGTTTTGGCTTTTTTTGTTTTCAGACTTCAGATTTGGACAAGAAATTAGATTGACATGCCCAGGAAGTGTCTTCTTTGGGGCTTTTTTTTTAAATAGCAGGAAAAAGGTTGAATGCTTTTGTTATAGACCGAATTAGAAGTGAATTGTAAAGAAAAGTTTATTTCATCATATATCAGAATAACAGGTTATTTGATGAGCAGGTACTCTCTTGGCTTGACTGTAAATGTTATATGCTGGCTGGTGTTTTCAGGAAGACCACATTACAGAATCATTGTCATCCATTCTCTCCCTTTGTGTCATTCGCTCACTCTAGCTCTGTTTATTTGCACATAAGTGGAATCCATTGAAACATTTGTCTTGGACATTCCTTGAAGCCTTTTTTCTGTTGAATACACGTTGTATTCAGGCCACTTATTTGTCATCAGAAAAAGACAGCATAGCTGCCAGTCATCCCAAGTTTTTTTCTGGAAATGCACTAATTTAGAAGTAATTCATTAAATTCTAGATGTGTGGAAGAAAGTCGAGAATTTCAAAATTTTGTTTTGAAATGTGAGGTTTGGGGCAGTTAGTTTTGAATGTGTGTTTTTCTTTTTTTTTAGCTCTAACCATGGTTGATATGAGTTGATGAAAAGGAATAGCTGTTGTATCCCCATGCAGAGATGAACTCTACTGAATGCAGTTCAGCCTGTCATTTAGCTGTACTCTATGAAGAATGCTCCGCACATGAAACTACAAGTTAGTACAAAGCCAAACAAATAAAAAGTCCAGTAAAAAATGAAATCCGAACTACAATCACCACTATTTTATTTCCCTCTGAGCAACATCTGACTTTGTGAGGGCCACCGTAGAATGTGTCAGGCATTCATAGAAACACATTGGCATGAGAGTTTGAACCTATGAACTAGATCAGTGCCATTGTATGTGGATATACAAATTGCAGGAGTGTGATTCTGCTGACTTTTTCCTCCAGTGAACAATGCCCTGTAAAAATGAGATGTAATATATGCTGTGTGTGCTTGAAAAGCTCAATCTAACATGTGCAGTGGTCCAAAGATCATATATGCTTTATAGCAGGCGGATGCATGCAACATGTTTTGACATGATCCAAGCTGAAAAATTCCATATTAAACTTTAAATACAGTTTTCGCATTTTGTGTTTTCAATTTATCAGTGACTTGATCCTGTTTGTATAGAAAGGGGAGAGAATATATTGCAGTGCATGATTGGCACCGTCTTGTCTGTGCAGGGTTTGACACCAGAGAGGGCAAAGGAAGTTCTATTACGAGACGGTCCCAACGAGTTGACGCCGCCTAAAACGACACCGGAATGGGTGAAGTTCTGCAAGCAGCTATTCGGTGGTTTCTCTCTGCTGCTGTGGATAGGTGCTATCCTGTGTTTCATCGCCTACAGTATCCAGGCCTCCGCCTATGAGGACCCGCCGGGTGATAACGTAAGATGTCTTCACTTTGTGAGGCAGACATTGAGGATCAGAAGTTTTTTTTTTTTGTTTGTTTGTTTTTTTTTTGTTGGTTTGTTTGTTTGCTTCTTGTTCTTTTTAACCGGATTGTAATCTGCCGACCAGGAAGCAGAATTGTACGTGCTGACTAGAGTGGGCACTAGATATCCATTCTGCAAGTGTCATATGTCGATTCGTTTTTTTGTTTTTTTTAATGGTTTTTTATTCCTTTTTTTTTTCTTTTTTCAACATTTCTTTAAGTAGTGACAGCCTGAAATAGGCTCTGTATGACTTGCCTGGGTTAGAATGATAACATGATTGACAACTATGATAGTGCCATATAGGATTTAAAGGAAAAAATGGGGTGAAAAGTTCCGTTTCAAGCGCCTGTCTCCCTTTTCCCTATCCTTTATTTTTTCCTTGGAGGAAAGTTCCCATCACCATGAATTTTCTCCACCTAAGAAAGGAATGAAGGGGGGGGGGGGGGGGGGGGTTCTCAAATGGGGTTTTAATCCATTTCTGTTTGCTTCTGGTTTGAAAGCAGCTCTGTGAATGTGTATGTTGACTCCTGTCTGTATGTGTTGTGTTCCGTGCTGTTGTCTCACAGAATGGACGAGCATGTTGGTGTAGCAATACTACATAATTAAGTATTTCTTCAAAGTTTTATTTTGATAGTAATGACCACCATAGGGCCATCATTTTTCAGCTGAGCATCCCATGTACTCTCAGTTTTAATGCTGAAAGGAACAGTGACACTGCACTCTCTATAAGACAGCACTGCTGTTAGCTGTCATTTCTTTGCTTTGCTTTCTCAGATCTGAGAGAAAAATCTACAAAAATCAACATTTTCCTCTTCAACCAACGAGCAAAGCAAGACTGATAGTGTGGAGAAGGTGCAAGGTTTCAATCTCCCATCGACGTTAACAGATCTAGGCAAGATGGAGGCCTGTCCTGGCCCTGGTTTAGTATACCCATGTGTTGTAACTGTTTTCCATTTCTCTGGGACCGTTCTGACACTGCTTGTTGAGTCACAGTGCTGGGTAGTCAGTGTCAGGACTGGTTTGCAAAATTCCCAGCTCTGTAAGAATAAAAGAAACTTGTACAACTTGCTTTTGCTTTCTGTTGACATCCACATCAACCGCAGAGCTGAAGTGTCTGAACGGAAAGCAGCTCATAGGCAGTGCATTCCCTTGGCTGGTTTTTTGTGAGCTTAGTTTTGGTTGCAGGGCTCCTAATTCAGTGCTGTTGTGAGGGACGGCTCACCCTTTCTCACACATTGTAAAGGGTTTGTTTACCCATAGCTTGGCTTTTCAAAGGGTATCAGGATTTGCCACCCCTCCCCCTCCCCCTTGCACCCCCTTCCACTTTTTTTGTTTGTTAAATAGTTTCAGGTTGACCTTCAGAGATCTAGGCTGGATACCATGTAGGCTTTCAAGTGCAAATTCAGATTTCTCTTTCATCTGTTTTTCTTTTTTTCCACACACTCCCTCGACACACAAGTGCAGAGACAAAGTCTGTTGGAGGAAAAAAAAGAAGAAAGAAATCAAAGAGACTTTGACATATCTTGTCCCTCTTTATGTAAATGTATGATTGTTCATGCAAGCTTCAGTGATGATAAAGGGGGTATCATGACAAATGGCTTGTGATCAAGGACGAAGGTCATGCAGTCCAGAAATGTTCAGAGGATAATTTCAAGTCAAAAACCTTGAAATATGCACACCTGCATGGATCTTAACTCCTGTGGTTGGCCAGCTGAGACCAGTTGAGATGTACTATAGTTTGTCATCTGTGAGAAGAATAATCGTCCCTGTACCCTCAAGGGCTGTCATCTTGTTCTTTCAGACCCTTCTCACATCTCTTTTAAAAAAAAACCTGAAAGTTTACAGGCCAACAAGATGGTCTATATTTTCACAATTGATATCATTTTGTTACAGCTGCGTTTCAGGGATTCCTAGACATTTAGGATGAAGTAGTAAAATGTTGCTCATTGATGTTTGTAATTTGTTTTATTTGACATCAGATAAAGTAGATATCCACTTTGTCAAGATCTGTTTTCCCTCATACATCGAGATGACATCCCTTTCCCTCCTCATCTAAAAACTGTGATAGCCCTCACCCGCTCTCCAAAAATTGAGGATGGAATTGGAAGTTTCCATTCAAGTGTGTGCATGTGCAAGCGCAAATGTGTTTTCCTCCAGAAATTATGGATTAACCTCCCCTCTCCCTCCATCCCCTCCCCTCTGTCCCCCTGAAATTGGGGATGCCTTTCTTCATGATGCCTCCAACTGGTGTGGTTGCAGTTGTACCTTGGTGTGGTTGCAGTTGTACCTTGGTGTGGTTGCAGTTGTACCTTGGTGTGGTTGCAGTTGTACCTTAATGTGGTTGCAGTTGTACCTTGGTGTGGTGTTGACGGCTGTCGTGGTTGTGACGGGTGTCTTCTCTTACTACCAAGAAGCCAAGTCCTCGAGGATTATGGACTCCTTCAAGAACCTGGTCCCACAGGTGAATTTGGATGTTTGAATGTCTTTCATTGTGTGTTTGTTCTCTGCTGGTTCCTGTTGTCTGTATTTCTTTCCTCTCCTGTTTCAGGACCCTGGTGTCCAGTCTTCCATGCATGTGCCCCTCACTGTCTTCCTCAGTCTGTTCTCTCTGGTCGCTCTCTTCTGATCTTTCTTACACTTCCTTCAATCTCAGGTTTTGTTTAGGGGTTGGTGTAAAAGAGAATGTCTGTACTTGTTTCTGTTTGTATGTTTAATACACCATACATTCATCTCGAAAGAAACTGTGTCTTTGTCCGTCTTCCTTTCTCTCTGTTCTCTGTCTCTCTCTCTCTCTCTCTCTCTCTCTCTCTCTCTCTCTGCCACTCTCTCTCTCTCTCTCTCTCTCTCTCTCTCTTCCTCTCTCTATGCCACTCTCTGACTCTCTCTCTCTGCCACTCTCTGTTAGTCTGTCTGTCTGTGTCTCGCTCGCATCGCTGCCTGCATTCTTTTCTGTTTTTCCTATAGGATTTGAGATGGTAATACAAAAGTAACGATTTATGTACACAAAGGCCATCAAGGTTGGCTGGACTAGAAATGGCACTACGTGTCTGTCAACGGTCTGCAGTTGTTCTTTGTTACTGTGGCCTCGGACAGTATTTTGCTCTCAGTCTCAGTGTCAGAAAGTTATTCATCATGCTGTAATGTTCTCCATCCATGTTGTGCTCTTAGAAAGTGTCAGAAAATTGTTCACTTTGTTGTTTGGTAATAATCTCAAATTCCGTTAAATTCTCAAGGTTTCAGTAAGCTTGTTTGTGGTAAAAGATCTCACACTATATCATATCTTGAATTGTTATAAGTGGTGATGATCTTGTGCGTTACATTGCATTTTGACCTTATAAGTTGTATTAGATAATTTTCTGCAGATAAAATTTTGTACTGTGCAAGTAACCAAATATTTTTTATTATAGGGATTAATGCTGCACTATAAACATCAAGAATCATGCCATCTGTTTTGTTTTCTTTTGTCAGAGTTGGCTTGAACCAGAGCAGTTAAATGAGAGTTTTTGGTTTTTTAAAATATTTTTTTAGCTAACACTATGCAACGGTATCAGAATTTCTCAATTTTTTTTTTATTGGTAAATGCAGATCTGTTTAGGCTTGTTAAAGTATTCCATTAATAACAAAAAGTGTGCTTTTAGATGTGATAATTTTTACAAAAAAAAACAAACCCTTTCATCACCAGTGGCAAGGGAAAGAACTGCAGGGAGTTAAAGCTTATGTCCAGTAGTCTAATGGTGATACTGGTAGAGGCAGTGAACTTATTGAGAATCACCCTGTCTGAGCACAGCAGTATCAAAAGCAGGGCTCAGCTGTGTCATTCCACTGCCTTGACCTCCCCTGTACCGAGTCATGACTTGTTTACAGTTGGATGGTCAACAAGATGGATTTTCAGTCCACAAAAAATAACCCCTTGAGTGATTCTAACTTTCCGACTGTCGGCTTTGCAGTTGAATGCTTTAACCACTGACTGTGGGTTCCTCCTGATAGCACTTGCAGTATTGTAGATAACTTTGGTTTAGTTTTGTTGGCTATGTGGTCGTTATAGTGTAGTTTTATTTCTTACATGAAAGAAAGAGGTGAACATTATCTTGTAATATCTGGACATTCGGGAATCCAACTTCGAAGATCACCTTAGCGTTTGTTATGTGTGAGTTGAGTTTTAGATATCATTGTCTGTAGTGTTGGAGAATTTCCTACACAATGAACTGTACTTGTGAATACGAACAAGAAGTGACAGAGTTCAGTTTATTGGTCATCATACGAAATACAGAAAGGATGCCATGTATATTGTGAAGTCGCATTCAAATGAATTATTTCCAGCGCACAAATGACCTGAAATCCCATGAACTTCAGTTCCACACTTTTCTTTTTAAACTCTGCATATTTTTGGACTGCAGTGGAACAGACTGCATTGGATGAAAGAAAAGTATGCTGTGTCTGGTAACGAACGTCCAGTGACCTTTTCAGCAGATATGCCAGGAAGAATATTAAGATAATCTTGAATCACCCAAACACCGGCCAGGCTGTAAGTTGTACACTTTTTCATGTTGTGTGTTGACATGTCTGCAGTTTGCCGTCGTCGTCCGAGGTGACCAGAAGCTGAGTGTGAAAGCAGAAGAGCTGGTCGTTGGGGACATCGTGGAGTGCAAGTTCGGCGATCGGGTGCCTGCGGACTTGCGCGTCATTCAGGCTCACGGGTTCAAGGTAGACAACTCTTCATTGACGGGAGAGTCGGAACCTCAGACCAGGACAGCAGAGTTTACGCATGAGAACCCCTTGGAGACGAGGAACATCTGCTTCTTCTCTACCAATGCTGTGGAGGGTGTGTACAACTTCATTCACGAAAGAAAGAGGAGTTGGGGGGTGGGGATGGGGATGGGTTCAGGGGAGACAATAACCAATGTCTTGAAATGTTTGTATTTGTGTTGTTTGATCTGTTTTCATGTTTCTCAGTGCTATCAGCCCAGAAATTTCCTTTCATCTAACTTTGTCGTTAACAACGAACGTGATGGAAACAAATCATTATTCTCCAATGATTGGAAACAAATCATCTCCAATCATTGATGCTCGTTAACAATGAACATGATGGAAACAAATCATTATTCTCCAATCATTGGAAACAAATCATTTCCTATCATTGATGGAAACACAGACCTGTTTACCCATACGATTTTGCTGTATTTTGTACACATGTTTGGTGGAAATACGATGAACTGAAAAGAAATATGTCAAGAAAAATTCTGGAGATGAAGTTCGTGAGCAGTAATTGCACTTGCAGAGCTAACCATGGCTGAGGCTTTCACAAAAGAGCGACAACTCTTGCAAACTTCTGTGCGCAAAATAGACGTTGGGGTAGTATCTGTAGCTCCAAACATTGAAAATTCTCATAAAGAGCATGAGCTGGTGCTAAAGTATGCTAATAAATCGGGTTTGAAAGTAATAATGTATTAGAAAGAACCAATTTCACTGTAGTTTATGGAAGATCAGGTGGTTAACCACGACCAGGAAGATGGCTCTCTGGTGTGATAGCAGGTACCTTGCCCTCCACCACCTGTTTTTACAGAAATATGGAATTTTGTACGCACTGTAGAAAACGCACTCATTTTTGTTGAAAAGTAAACCAGTAGCAGTTTTGGGGTGAACAGGTCTGACAGTTACTAGTAATGTAGTATTTGTCTGCTGTGATACAAACCATGCATGTTTACCACAGCGTGGTTTAAACTTTCTCGTTGGAGTACTCCAATTTTGTAGAAAACTCTTATTTTGGACTTGAAATAGTCTAAGTCAAATTTCAGGGCAAACGGGTCTGGAAACAAATAGTTATTCTCCAATCATTGGAAACAAATCATCATTCTCCAATTATGAACGGAAAGGATTCACCATTCACCTATCCTTTGCCCAGGGACATGTCGCGGCATCGTGATCAAGACAGGGGACAACACTGTGATGGGACGCATCGCCAACCTGGCCTCGGGTCTGGAAGTGGGTGACACGCCCATCGCCAAGGAGATCGCCCACTTCATCCACATCATCACGGGCGTGGCCGTCTTCCTGGGTGTGACCTTCTTCATCATCGCCTTCATCCTGGGCTACTTCTGGCTGGACGCCGTCATCTTCCTCATCGGTATCATCGTGGCCAACGTGCCCGAGGGTCTCCTGGCCACTGTCACTGTGAGTGCTGCTGTGTTGACCTTTGACATGGATAGTGGAGTGTAGTCTTCCTCATCAGTATCATTGTGGCCAGTTTGAAATGGATAGTTAAAGTGTAGTCTTCCTAATGGGCATCATTGTGACCAATTTGACATGGATAGTTGAGCGTAGTCTTCTTCATCAGTATCATTGTGGCCAATTTGACGTGGACAGTTAATGTAGTCATCTTCATTGTGGTCAGTTTGACATGGATACTTAAGTGTAGTCTTCTTCATCGGTATCATTGTGGTCAGTTTGACATGGATACTTAAGTGTCGTCTTCCTAATCAGTATCATCATGGCCAATTTGACATGGATAGTTAAGTGTAGTCTTCCTAATTGGTATTGTGGCCAATTTGACATGGATAGTTAAGTGTAGTCTTCTTCATCGGTACCGTTGTGACCAATTTGACATGGATAGTTAAGTGTAGTCTTCGTAATTGGTATTGTGGCTGATTTGACATGGATAGTTAAGTGTAGTCTTCTTCATCAGTATTATTGTGGCCACGTTGGCATGGATAGTTAAGTGTAGTCTTCCTAATCAGTATCATTGTGGCCACATTGGCATGGATAGTTATGTGTAGTCTTCATCGGTATCATTATGGCCAGTTTGACATGGATAGTTCGGTATGGTAAGGTAATGTTGCTTATAGCCCAGCCGACCACAAGGGGCTGTATCAGGGCTGTCACTTGAAGTCAACTCAAGTCATTTAAAGAACAAAAAATTCACACAGCCCTTTAAAATACACCTAAAAACACACCAGAAACATCTTTAAAAATCTTTCTTCCATAAAATCTTGTGTGATGTCCAGGTGTGTCCGATGATGATTGTATGATGTCCAGGTGTGTGACATTGATTGATTGAATGATGTCCAGGTGTGCCTGACACTGACAGCCAAGCGGATGGCTCACAAGAACTGCCTGGTGAAGAACCTGGAGGCTGTGGAGACGTTGGGCTCCACCTCCACCATCTGCTCCGACAAGACGGGCACCCTCACCCAGAACCGCATGACAGTGGCCCACATGTGGTTCGATGGCCGCATTGTGGAGGCTGACACCAGCGACGACCAGTCCAGTGAGTAGAAGGGGTCCTCAAGGATGCATGTGGAGTTTGTGGAATTGAGAGTGTGTATGTGCCTGTGTTGGGGGGGGGGGGGGGGGGGGGGGTTGCAGACCTGTTTACCCTTACGATTTTTGCCATAATTTTTACAGGAAAAAAATAGATATTACAGCCCCTCCCAAAATTACGGGAAAGAAACCAGAGAAAGAAAATTGTTTAACGCGAAGTTTCGTTCGCTACCGTTTCGGTCAGAAGCAGTTAAAAGACATTCCCCAGCGTGCCTTGCGTCTTCTACCTTGTCAAAGATGGCGACGAAGCAGTCTTAAACACCAACGGCCGGCTCTTCCACTCCTTCAAAAGTTGTGAAAGTATTGCGATTATGAAGATTACGGGTGGGGTTTTTTTTTCAAATTACAGGTTTTTGTCCGAGATATTACAGGTACACGAAATTGGGGTAAACAGGTCTGGTGTTGTGTGTGTGTGAGCATGGGTGGGTGGGAGTGTGTGTGTGTGTGTGTGTGTGTTCATATGTGTGTGTGTGTGTGTGTATGAATGTATGTTTGTGTGTATGTGTGTTTGTCCATGCCTGCTCGTGTATGTGTGTACTAGGATGTGTGTATATTCACGTGTGTGCACGTGCATGCTTGCCCACATCTAGATGTGCTCACAACCACATGGAGACACACAGCTGAACTGTTCGCTTTGCTTCATCTTTCAAACCATTGGACTGACTGCTGGTCTCCAGCTGTAGTGGCTGATCCTCCCCACATCCGTCTCTTCCATTTTGACTTTCTTTAAACGTCAGTTGTCTTCCTTGCCCCTGTGTGGCGTTACTGGCATACCACTCATTGAAGCCACCCGATACTAGGGCTCCCACTTCTCAGGGAATTCACAGAATTCAGGGACAACTATGAATGGAAGGGGGGGGGGGGGGGAATGAAGGACTACATTTTGTTCTTTTTTCTGAGGGAAAATCAGAGACAAAAAAGGAAAAATGACAATCAAAAAGATTCATTGGGCACGCACGAACAAATGGTCTTGGTCATGGCTGGACGGTGAAGTGGATGATACAGCGATCAGCTCATGTTGTCTCAAACTGGGAAGGCCATTTTCTTCACTTGATCGTTCTGAAGTAAGCTTGAGGTGTGCACCAGACTGCACCGTTTTTTATGTAAATTTGGATAAAATTTGAATAACATTTCCCAGTTGTGAGGGGATCTGGACCCTCCTAGAATGTCGGGAATGTGTCTGTTCCTCAATGGGAGTCCTGCGATACACAGCTACATCCAGGAGGGTTCTGTTGAAGTCCCCAGCTCCGCTGACAGTCCACAGGGAGCAGTCAGTATCGTGCCATGAGGAGGCAACCCACCAGACTAGGTCCTGCGCAGCTGCCGAGTCACTTGGGTGATGTTCAGTGCTGCATGTCCTGATCCAGATTACACAGGACATCACCTACAACGCCCCACACAGACAGCAACAGTTGCTGAGTCATGGAGCTGGTGCAGTGGAGCATCCATCTCTGACAGTCCCACTAAACCTTTGTGATGTTGGCGAGCATGATATATTGCACCACAAGTTACAGGTGGGGAGGTCAAGGTCAAGTTTCTGTCTGTGTGCCGTCATACTGGCAGGGATGGTCTTGTCAGTTGACAATGTGTGTCTGTGTGCAGACGCCACCTACAGCCACAACGACCCTACCTGGGTGGCCCTGTCCCGCGTCGCCATGTTGTGCAATCGCGCCGAGTTCAAAGGCAACCAGGATAATGTCCCCATTCTCAAAAGGTGAGGGGTTTGGGTTTTTTTTTTGTTTGTTTGTTTTTTGTTTCCTTTTTTTTTGGCTGCACTGACTGCAACAATCTGTGGCCAAAATATGAGAAGTATCTGCATTTCTAGATAGTGGTATTTTTATCAGTTACTTTCCAAAAGATTCTGATAGGGATACTACTTGTTACAAAATTCTGTGGATTTCATTAGCGTGCAGTGCATGTATTTTTCAATTTTATATTTGCTCTTTTACTCTTTCAAAAAATCAAGAGGTGAGTTTGTGTGGGGGCTGGATCATTGGACATCATTGCATGTGACTGAAGAGTACAGGCCCTTTGAAGTTGAGCATCATTCAGCAGTGATAGATGACGTTATGCTGCCGATATACATGGACCTCGGTTTTAATCTGTTGATAGACACGGCCATCAATTTGTATAGTTGATAAACATAGACATCCTTTCCTATGTGCCTGATGCCACCAGTCATAGATCACTGAAGTGTTTTCTAGGTTTCACTGGCTTGGTGTGGTGATGGGTAGAATGCAGGTCCCTCATAGTTACAAGTCACGTCGCCCTGTCTTCCTGTCCCCTGAAGTACAGACTGGCTCATCAAAAGTCCACTGATCCCTGCGCCAAAATACCTCGTATGCTTTGAGAGAGGAGGTGGGCAACGCCCAGTGTTCTGAGATCTGTATTCTGAGCTGTGTTCAGACTTGGCTTTACCTAGATTGTACAAGACTCAGACCTGCCAACCATTACGCATTTCGCGTAATTTATTACGCCCAAGCGATAATCTTACGCCCTTACGCATTTAGCCAAAAAATTACACATTGAAAGTTTTCCAAAAAAAAAAAAAAAAAAAAAAAACGGACGAAAAAATCGGCTTATGTACAGACACGCACGGCGCCGTGCGTATAACCAGTAATCTTCAAGAAGCGTTTCCAGTCATGTGCAGTTCGTTTCACCATCTTTACCATTCAGCGAAGTTGGAGTCCTTTCGAAGTTTTAGCTACGAAAATGTCGAAACGTGGAGTAGAAAGTTTTGGACAAGATGCGAAAAAGAAAAAACTTGGTCAAAAGTTCCGAAAAGAATACTCGGAAAAGTTCCCCTGCGTACGACCTTCGGCTAAAGGTGTAAATTGTGCACGGTGTACCACTTGCGAGTCGGACTTCACAATTTCCCATGATGGGATGGTGGATGTGAAGCGTCACCTTGAGTCACGCAAGCACATCGATTCCTCTAACGCGCCGAATTCTTCCAGCATCACACAGTTTTTTCAGACTGTAGACACCTCAAAAGAGGATGAAATGAGGAAAAGGGTAATTCGGGCTGAAGCATTGGTGGCCGGATTTTTCGTCGAGCTCTTAGCGCAGCCGACCATGCATCCCAGCTTTTTAAAGAAGTGTTCTCAGATTCGGAGGTCGTCAAACAGTTCAAGAGCGGTTGAACAAAGACAACACACATCGTAAGGACCCTTGCCATGGAAGCCTAAACTGCTGCTGCATCTCGACTGCAGAATGGACCGTTTGTGTTGGGGACTGATGGAAGTCAGGAGGGGGGGGACAAATTCTTTCCTGGGTGGTGTGATACTTAAAAAAAATGACACAATCGCCACTGAGCTGATAGCCAACCCCACATGCACAGAATCAGCAACAGGGGAGAACATTTTTAGGTTATATATTTTCTTAATTTCATGTTCCCAGTTTCTCCATCTTCAAACACCCCCCTCCCCCCATCCCTCCCCCCCCCCCCCCCCCCCCCCCCCCCCCCCCCCCCCCCCCCCCCCCCCCCCCCCCCCCCCCCCCCATCCTCCTTAAGTCCAAATCTTTGCCAAGTCATTACTATCAAGACAGTTCAGTTGTTGGCCTGCGCTTGTTTTTTCCCCCCACTATTAGATTGTTTGTCTATGTATTTGTCTGACTTTATTCAAGTTTAAAACGCTGTGCCAGTCTTGAATAAAAGTTACTCTGTGTTAGGTTTCCTTATGGGAGCAAAAGTTACCCCACTTGTTTACCGTTTTATTGTTTACTGTTCCCTGCCTCATTTCATTTCCATTTTTGAGGTTGTTTCTGGCGCACTATCAAGCCTTGGTGTGCCATGACATGATGGTGTAGGGGATTTGTGTGTGTTTCCAGTGTATTCTACATTTTCATAATTTGTAAAGATTTCTTGTGACACTTAAAAGAAAAGCTTGTTTTTGAAGAAAAGTAAAGTTCACAAAAATTGTGCGAACAATTTCATCGCATCGTGTTTGTTTGAAAAAAGGTAACTGTCACGCTTGATTACTCTTAGCTCTCAGAAATTACACATTTCTGCCTCACTGAGCTTCAATTCTTACTCATTGGTCTCTTAGGGGGTTGGCAGGTCTGAAGACTGCATTGAGGGTGATACTATTGACCAGGCCCAGTTGAAATGTAGATGATGCGATTTTTGTTTCTTTTAGGGTGATAGTACTGATTGGGCCAGTTGAAATATAGGTGATGTCGCTTTTGAAAAATGCAACATAACAAAAGCCAACTTCTCCCCTTCCATTTTTTGCTTACTTATCTATTTTAACTTCTGCAGAGAATGCAACGGTGATGCATCGGAGTCAGCCTTGTTGAAGTGCGTTGAGCTGTCCATCGGCCAGGTCACGGAATACCGGCGACGCAACAAGAAGATTGTGGAAATCCCCTTCAACTCCTCCAACAAATACCAGGTAATTTGTGATATTAATCTGCATCTCCTCTGTTATGTATCAGGTGAACTGTGACTATACCATGTCCTCCAATAAATACCAGGTAGTCTGTGACAATGATCTTCATCTCCTGCAATAAATACCCAGTAATCTGTAACAAGTATCCCTTAACCGTTCACTGCTTGAAAATGTTACAAAAAAAGGCTTTCCCAGTGCCAGGGAAATCTAATGATTTGGGGGTAATAATTAACAAAAAATTCTTGCTCAGAAACTACAAAAGATATAACAATGAAATATATATGATTTTTGAAGGAAATTGAATGAAGATTTTGAATCTGGGCTTCTTTTGTTTTAATTTTGATAATAAGAAAATATTTAGGCATTTAGATTTGGATAGATTTTTTTGCACAATCAAAAACATATGTATTTACCATTACAGCTTCACATCCAAAAAAGAACACAAAGCAAAAAAGTTGAAAATAAAGTTTGTATTGTCACACTACACATGTAAATGAAAGTAAAACAGTTTAGAAGTCCATCAAGATGCTCACACTCTATGCAGACAGGTCAGTCCACGACCACGCCCCTCTCCCCCCACCACGCCCCCTTGCTGGACTTCAACCCTCTCTTTCACTCCTCCTCTTCTCCTACCTTTCCCTCTGCCCCGTGTCACGCCGCGAGCAGGCCACGCTCCCCTCTCGTGCTGACTATCACATCACTGGCCACTGGCACGCAGTGCAGAGTACACACTAGGCGAGCTCGTTCGACGCTGGCAAACCAGTCAGTCAGCTGAACACACACTGAGGTCACACAGCCCGACACAATAACTGACGAATACGGTCGGCAATTCCATCACAATCATTATCTCACCTTCATGCTCGAGTAAGTTGTTGAATAAAAGATTATTGTCTTTGTCAAAAATGATTAGCAGAGCCTGCTCAGCTGTGTAAATACGTTGATTTGGTCGCTACTCTTGTCGAAGGTTGCGCCGCCATCTTTGCAAGCGAGACGAAGTGCTGGCTGGTCATCCAGTCAGTGATGAGAATAAATGGGCTTTCCCCTCACGTGTGGTCATTTGCATATCATTTTAATACTACAGACATATAAGGCTTACCACACACACTCTATTTAAGTCTGTTAATAGAAATAGTAACGAATGAAAATTCAAGAAAAATGCATGACGTCAGTGGACGGCCCATAGGCACTGGGAAAGCATTTTTACTTCGGTGTCAGCTGACGGCTTATAGGGACTCTTCGGGTTAAAAGTTCAGTCCCTTCTGTGAGGAGCAGACAATATACTGCAAACATCGTTTTAATTAACCAATAAATACTCTGTAATCTGTGATGGTTATCCCTTCAAAGCCTGCCACAAATACCAGGTAATCCTTGATTTATAATTAATTATTCCCTTCAACTTTCCATATGAATACCACACAGTGTTCTTTACTGACTTCAGCTCCTCAAATAATCTCAGGTTGGTCTTTTTAATTCACAAATCTTTTGTTTTTGTACAGTTTGACCTATGAAGATTTTGTTTCTGTATTTTATTTTATTTTTTTTAATTTAGGAAGCATTTATGTGTGTGTACAATTTGACCAGTGAAGATTTTGTTTCAGCATTCTATGTAAGTTTTTGATTTGGGAATCTTTTTTTGTACAATTTTTTTTTCTGCATTTTTTGTAGGTCTTTTTAATTTAGGAGTCATTTTTTATGTAACTTTACCTGAAGATTTTGTTTCTGAATTGTGTTTCCACCGCTGACTCAGTCCATGATTTCAAAAACCACACCAACCAACAACAAAAAAAAAGAAAAAAAACCCCCTACTAGTTATTAAGGAACTCTGTTCCATCCCCGAAGTTGGCTGAATGATAATAAAGTTTTTAATTCCCCACATCATCTTCCTGGTGCACAGGTGTCAATCCATGAGACAGAGGACCCCAACGACCCCCGCTACCTGCTGGTGATGAAGGGAGCCCCAGAGAGGATCATGGACCGCTGCTCCACCATCCTGCTGAACGGCAAGGAGCAGCCCCTGGACGACAACTTCCGTGAGGCTTTCAATGCTGCCTACCTGGAGCTGGGAGGACTGGGAGAGCGTGTGCTGGGTAAGGAGAGACGACAGATCAGATGAGGGTTAATGTTGTTTGTCCGTCAAATTGATGAGGACCACTTCAGTCATCTAGGTGTTAAGGGAAGGGGGATTTGTGCTTATGCAGGTGGCTGATCAAGCTGATGCGTGCACGGAATGTGCGGTGACAGCTTGGACAGGCAGTGTGGGAGACCTGTCTGGATAGACAGTGGTTGATAATCATACCAATGAAGACTTGCATGCACCCATCTCTGTTTAGCTCAGAGTTCGTACACAAATAGAATTGTTGACGTTCTGTGTTGACATTCAGAGGCCCAAGGTGAAATATAAATAAACACATAGGTCTCAGCACTCTTTAATTTTGTTTTTCAAATCATGACGTATGTCAATGTTCCACACCCACTGGGGAAAAAGTGTTTGTTTGGACTGGTAGGTATGAAGAAAATGAGGTACATAATAAGACGTATTTGATATGGAGTATGAAACAGGCAAGTGAATTTTGTGCAAAGATAAGGTCTTGAGATGTTGTGAGTCACACAGAGATGTGCATTGAACGTAATTCCCCAGATCGCTGAGGCCCTGCATCCTCCCGCTCCCAGGCCATCACATGCGCACAACACATGCACCAACACATCAGTAAATGAATATCCCTTCTGACCCCTCGCACAACACATGCACCAACACATCAGTAAATGAATATCCCTTCTGACCCCTCGCACAACACATGCACCAACACATCAGTAAATGAATATCCCTTCTGACCCCTCGCACAACACATGCACCAACACATCAGTAAATGAATATCCCTTCTGACCCCTCGCACAACACATGCACCAACACATCAGTAAATGAATATCCCTTCTGACCCCTCGCCAACACATGCACCAACACATCAGTAAATGAATATCCCTTCTGACCCCTCCTGTCACTTCCCCTTCCTGCTCTGTATTCACCTGTCCTAGTGACAGCCACCCTGTCACAGACACATGCGAAAACATGAAATATGTATGCATATTGCATAAATGCACACCACAGACACATGCGAAAACATGAATATGTATGTGATACATATATACATAAATGTATGTGTATGTGATACATAAATGTGCACCACACACACTGCGTATTGTGTTAGAAGCAGTGCCAATAGTATATTGTTTGTATGCCTCCATCTTGTAAGATTTTTTTTTTTTTTTTGGTGCTTGTTTTATATCCTGATGTCAGCTTAATGCATATCCGGATTGTGTTTGGACCTGTCAGATTTTGCACTTTTTATGCCAGGGGTTGTCACATAGAAAATGGGAACAAACTGATGTCCTGAGTATTGAGAATTTAGAGGTATTCACTCTTCATGTGGATTCCAGATGTGATGTAAACTAAATCTGTCAGGAACATTAACAGCCCTCGCAAGTGAGAACTCCGTGCCTTGCATCTGGTTTATGATGGATTGTATGAAACCCAAGCTTCGTGACTATACTCAACAAATGGCGGCTGGAGAGAATAATTGTTTCTGAACTTGCATTCAAGACAAAACATTTTCAGGCATCAGGTTCAGTGTACAGCAGCCTGGTGTTTGGGGTTTTATGTTGTTCTGTAACATGATTTGATGACTTTTCTCCTGTTCTTTTCCACAGTGTGGTCTGCAGGGCCTAGATGAAAAAAAAATCCAGAGGAGACTAAAACAGATGCAGTATTACTGACAAGTCAGCACACAAAAAAATGCACTAAAGAAGGAACAGAGTAATTTTCAACTTGAAAGAGATGTGAATTTTTGACAGAAACGTCTTCAGCTGTCACATGATAGTGCACAAAACGGCGGTATCCAAATGGCTGTCAGCAGGAGAATATTATCAGAAATGATCTTGTTTTTCTGGGTCAATAGTTGCAAAATTCTTGCCCTGTTTCTCTCGTTTTATTTTTTCTATTTCTTTCCCCCTGAAAAAAATTAATGCGCAAACATTTTCATCAGTTCACAGTCTTGAAGCAGTGATCCTCTTCAGTGTTTCAGTTTTCTTGCTTGGAAAAGATCATTCGGGGAAAAAGTTACCGGCTCATGGGTGATCAGCAGCTGCATTTTTTTATCTTGTTAAAACATTCTGGCCTCATGATTCACCTGACCTTATTACAGTCTCCGATAGTGTTGGCAGGAAAATTTGAAAAAATGTTCTAAAAATAGTAAGGAGGGTCGGGAAAAGGTATTCTTTTGACTTGCTCACTTAGGTTGCAGTGTTTAAAGATCAGTCACTCAGAAAGACACATTTCAAGGGAAGACAATCACGGGAAAGGGATCGGAGCAACTTCAAGAATATGTTTCTCTGAACTTCCTCCTTTAATGGCCAGAATGTTTTTCTCTTTGTGCGCAGGATTCTGTGACTACTACTTGTCCATCGACTAGTTCCGAATGTTTTTTGTTTTGTGCGCAGGATTCTGCGACTACTACTTGCCTATCGACCAGTTCCCGCCGGGCTACGAGTTTGACCCTGAGGGCCCCAACTTTCCCATCACCGGCCTGCGTTTCGTGGGTCTCATGTCCATGATTGACCCTCCCCGTGCCGCCGTGCCAGACGCTGTGGGCAAATGCCGCAGTGCTGGCATCAAGGTCATCATGGTGACTGGTGACCACCCCATCACCGCCAAGGCCATTGCCAAGGGTGTGGGAATCATCTCGGAGGGGAGCAGGACCATGGAGGACATCGCTCTGGATCGGGGAATCCCTGTGGAAGAAGTGGACCCCAGGTAAACACGGGGAGGGAAAAAATTGGGCAGTGGGGATGCACAGGGGCGGGGGGGAGTAAGGGGGTGTGTTTGCAAGGTATGGAGTTGGTCAGTTGGTCCATTAATATTTAGAGCTAGTTTGAAACTGCCAGTGTTTGCCCAGAAACACAGATGAATGCTTCTAGCGTCTATTGCATGGACTCTTGTTTTTGATCTTTATACATCCTATCAAAACAGCTGGATACCTCCCCTCCCTCCCTCTCCTTGTTCCTTCTCGCCCTTTACCTCCCTCCTCCCCACCATGCCATCCCTTCTTTCCTTCCCCTGTATGTGTTTGGATGTGTTGGACTGCAGTGATAAACCTTCCCAGTGGTCATACAGCTGATGTGTTTGTGAGGTTTATGGATGTGTTGGACTGCGGTGATAAACCTTCCCAGTGGTCATACAGCTGATGTGTTTGTGAGGTTTATGGATGTGTTGGACTGTGGTGATAAACCTTCCCAGTGGTCATACAGCTGATGTGTTTGTGAGGTTTATGGATGTGTTGGACTGCGGTGATAAACCTTCCCAGTGGTCATACAGCTGATGTGTTTGTGAGGTTTATGGATGTGTTGGACTGCGGTGATAAACCTTCCCAGTGGTCATACAGCTGATGTGTTTGTGAGGTTTATGGATGTGTTGGACTGCGGTGATAAACCTTCCCAGTGGTCATACAGCTGATGTGTTTGTGAGGTTTATGGATGTGTTGGACTGCGGTGATAAACCTTCCGTGGTCATACAGCTGATATGTTTGTGAGGTTTATGGATGTGTTGGACTGTGTGCTTGTGAGGTTTATGGATGTGCTGGACTGCGGTGATAAGCCTTCCCAGTGGTCACACAGCTGATTTGCTTGCAAGGGTTATTTGGTAGATATTTCTCTAGAAATATGTCACTTAATAGAGGCAGAGGTTTAGGTCTGTTCTGATGTATGCTTGGCATCTTCAGGCCTTTGTGTGTGTGTTGGGTCTTGGTTTGTGGATCCTATTTGACTGAACAAAAAAGTTCTTTGTTGGGTTTGAAATTTGTTGTTCTTTAACTGGGATTGAAGGGGATGGGTGGGTTGAAACATTAAGAGAATGGCAGAGCCCTTAGCATGACATAGTATGATATGCTTTAGGAATGGCAGTAGATCATGTTGTAAATTTAGTTTACTTGTAACACAGACAGTGACCATTGGGTCTGTGTGTATTTTTTTAACAGGACAGTGCTTTGTCCACTGATGTGATGACCCTCCTGACAGGGTCCTGTGTGGAAGGCTGGGTTGTGACAGCACTGAAGCTGGATGGTCTCAGGGTGGTAACTTGCCATGGGCTCTCTAGTCTTTCACAGCCTACACACATGTCGGGGATTTAAACACTTCAGTTGAACGTGGACTAAGATTGTGCCTGAGCTCACAGTGGAAGTTGGATCAAGTTGCAAAGTGAGGCGACTGCAGGTGGAAGTTAAACAAATTTTGAAAAATTTTTTTAAGGCTCTGCCAAAAAATGTAGACAAATGAATCACAATACAAAACATGACGCATTTCAACCTCTTAGGTCTTCTTCGGGCAAGTTACACAACCCTCAGGACAGTGCCAGTGTTGTGCCGAATTGGATAAAGATAAGTGATTGCTCATTCGTTTTCGTTGTCCTGAGTGTTGTGTATCTTGCCTGAAGTAGATCCAAGAGGTCAAAGTGCATCATGTTTTGTCTTCTGATTCCTTTGTCTACGTTTTTCGGCGTAGCCTTGAAAATACGTTTTAAAATTCACAGTGGAAGTGGGTTAAGTGCGGCCGATACATGCGAGCCGTGATGTTTTCAGAGATGCCAAGGCCGCTGTTATCCACGGTGGTGACCTGCGTGACATGACCCCGGCCCAGATTGACGAGATTCTTCGTAACCACTCCGAGATCGTGTTCGCCCGCACCTCTCCCCAGCAGAAGCTGATCATCGTGGAGGGCTGCCAGCGACAGGGCCAGATTGTGGCGGTGACAGGGGACGGCGTCAACGACTCCCCAGCCTTGAAGAAGGCTGATATTGGTCAGTTGTGCTGTATTAAGATTGGTGTCTTGGTCAGTTGTGCTATATTAAGATTGCTGTCAACCCTGCCAAAGTTTTCAAGAATTTCCGTTTTTCAAAAACCAGTGTCGATTCATGTCTAGCTATGTTCTTACTTTGTCCATTTTTGACTCTGGTAGACGACGTTAGCCTCTTTGCAGCATGCTGTTTTGAGATCCTGAACTGTGGGATTTGTGAGTGAAAGATCCGTACCTATCATTTTGTTGCGGATAATCGTAATGGTGCTGAAAATTGTCTTCTTACACGAAGGTGTAGTTTGGTTATTAGAGAGGAAAGTCTTGAGGGTTGAAATGTTTCTTGAGGGTTGAAATGTTTCCAAGCGATAACACATTCTTATTTACAAGATGAAAAAAAGTAAAGAAAGGAAAGAGAATTACCAAAATTGCCCACGTTTTGTGACTGCTTTTCTATCAGTCTTGTCAGTCAAAAAGCCTATGTAACAGTTTCAAGGGATAAGGTAGAGACAGGCACACAAGATTAACAGGGTGCAACCACAAGCAGAACTTTTGAATATCAAGCATTTTGGAATGGGGAAAAAAAGGTTTCCCCAAAAGCAAGGTGCTAAGTATTTTTATTGTTTTCCTTTGCATTATTCTGGTTGCTTTCCGTCATTCTTAAACCATCTTTAGTCATGGTTTAAAGTGAAATAGTCTGCTTATGTGTGTTTTCTTATATTTTGGAAAAATTGTCAGTTTTTACATGTTTGCTTACATTTTGGGAAAAATTTGCATGAAAGAGACAACAAATTTATAAAGAAGAGTTTCGCTTACACGTGATGGTTTGTGACGCAGGTGTTGCCATGGGCATCGCCGGCAGTGATGTCAGCAAACAGGCGGCCGATATGATTCTGCTGGATGACAACTTCGCTTCAATCGTCACAGGTGTTGAAGAAGGTCAGTGTTGGGTGCCTGTGTGTTGGCTTATTCTCTCCAGCGAGGTGGCTGAATCGGAAGATAAATGTCAAAATGGGTTGAACCCTGTGTATTCAACTTCTGATGCCATATTTTGTGTCTATTTCTTTTTTCTTCTTTTTTTTTAAATTTTAAAAAGTAATTATGAAGATTCCTCCGAACAATGGACAAATGAATCACAAGATAGAACAAATGTGTTTTGTCTTGTGATTCGTTTGTCCAAGTTGTTTGGTGGAGTCTTTATAATTAGCTTTTTTTAATTTGTTTAGATCTGCATCTGTAGTCGCCTCACTTCGCAACTAACTTTCTCTTTCATGCTATGGAAATGCCCTGAGGACAGACTGTTCATTGAATTTAAAATACAGTTATCATGCTGAAGAGTCTTGTCTTGGCCAAATAGAACTCGTAGGGTGTGCACAAAAAAGGGAAGCAGCTGATCAAATTACACTGTGTCATGCACGTGAGAAGAAGTATAAGGTAGGAAGATCAGTGCGTAGTTTGTGCATGTTAGTATTTGCTTCACTTTTGCGGAAAAGTATAACTCATTTGGAGGGAGTTTGGCTGTTTGACTTGAAGACCAGTTGCCATGTTCCTCTCCGCTTCCATGGTATCTGTTGGCATGTATGACAGAGTAACCAACAGTATATATGTAGGCATCAGGATTTGTACAGTCCGTGCTGGTGCTTATTGTTGTGTACATCTGGAAATGGCTAGTGTAAGACCTTGCATAATTCGTAATCAAGTCTATATAGATGGCTCCAAAAGCTGCCAGAAATGAACAATATTATGCTTCCAGAAGATGTCTGACTATTGGAAAATCTGTTAACATTGGGATGAGTTCAGGTACGGAGACAGGTCTGTGACAGCACTGCAACAAATTTTTAGTAAGGGAGATAATTTTAATGGGATACTTTCTAAGATGGTTCATTATACAGTGAAATTCTTTCTGTTTAGTGTGTGCCTGAGTAACTCGAGGAAAATATTGGTTTGTCTGTATGTGTGGTTTTCTCTTTACTGGATACCCAAGTTGTCCATAGTGCATGTGAGCCTGGATCAGGGCAGTGTCATGGAGAGAGTCTGCCTGCCGAAAGTTGTGTTTCTCAAAGAAATTGTGCTGCTCATAGACTTCTTGTATTTTCATTTGTTTAAGTCATCCAAAAGTTCTGCTTATCCAAATATCATTGGTGATAATTGTTTTTTTATTGGGCAGGACGTCTGATCTTCGACAATCTGAAGAAGTCCATCGCCTACACCCTGACCTCCAACATCCCCGAGATCTCGCCCTTCCTGCTCTTCATCCTGGCTGACATTCCCCTCCCTCTGGGCACCATCACCATCCTGTGCATCGACCTGGGCACCGACATGGTGCCCGCCATCTCCCTGGCTTACGAGAAAGCAGAGAATGACATCATGAAGCGCCAACCCCGTGACCCCATCAAGGACAAACTGGTGAACGAGAGGTGAGCTGAGGAGTGAGCTGTCGTGGTTGTTTATGCTCAGTGTTATGAATCATAGCTGATTTGATGCAGGTGTAGTGAAGGATCATTTGTGGGTATGTGTTAGGTAACTGGTGAAAAGTCACAAAGGTCCGCCTGAAAAAAAAAATTTCCACACAAGAAAATCAGGGCAAAAGAAGCAAGCAGTGACAGATGTGAGCTATTTTGGGGGCAAGGGGCGGGAGGGTGCTGATCAGTTTTACAAAATCTTCACAGTTGATGTCATTACACTGTTTGACTTGAATACAGAATACTATACATCACTCAGAACACATCACTTATAAGTGGTGTATAGTGGCTGTGGCATTGAGACAGTTAGGATGCAGACTAAGACAGGCATACAGAAATAACGAATAAACCATCCAGCTTGAGACCTGGTGTTCTGCTTTGCACCAAAGCAAGGTCAAGGTCATCTTCATTTAGCAGTAGCTGGAATCCATTTTCAGACCAAACCCTGTTGATTCAGAAAAAAACTCAGGAGTCCTCATGTTGTGTTCAGAGTCTGAAACTAATTTTTATATGAGAAATGTCTCTCTCTCTCTCTCTCTCTCTCTCTCTCTCTCTCTCTCTCTCTCTATATATATAATATATATATATATGCAGATAAAGATATATATATAGAGACAGACAGACAGACAGGTGGATAGAAACACGCACACACACACACATACACACACACTCGCACACACAGAATAGTTTACACAGCCAAATCGAGTTGGCACCAGATAGGTTCAAGCTGACCTTTCCTCCTCTGTGTGACCACAGGTTGATATCCATGGCTTATGGTCAGATTGGAATGATCCAAGCCTCGGCAGGATTCTTCACCTACTTTGTCATCATGGGGGAGAACGGCTTCTGGTACAACCGTCTGCTGGGCATCCGCATGGAGTGGGACTCCCGCGGGGTCAACGACCTGGAGGACTCCTACGGCCAGGAATGGGTAAGATCAGTTGTATGGGCTCCGTCTGCTGCATGCTGGCTACGTCTGTATTAGGCTCAACGAATGCAGTGTCTGCATTAGGCACAACGAGTGCTATGTCTGTATTAGGCACAACGAGTGCTATGTCTGTATTAGGCACAACGAGTGCTATGTCTGTATTAGGCACAAGTGCTGTGTATTAGGCACAACGAATGCAGTGTCTGTGCTAGGCACGAGTGCTATGTCTGTATTAGGCACAACGAGTGCTATGTCTGTATTAGGCACAATGAGTGCTATGTCTGTATTAGGCACAACGAGTGCTATGTCTGTATTAAGCACAAGTGCTATGTATTAGGCACAACGAATGCAGTGTCTGTGTTAGGCACGAGTGCTATGTCTGTATTAGGCACAACGAGTGCTATGTCTGTATTAGGCCAACGAGTGCTATGTCTGTATTGGGCACATCGAGTGCTATGTCTGTATTAAGCACAAGTGCTATGTATTAGGCACAACGAATGCAGTGTCTGTGTTAGGCACGAGTGCTATGTCTGTATTAGGCACAACGAGTGCTATGTCTGTTTAGGCACGAGTGCTATGCTGTATTGGGCACATCGAGTGCTATGTCTGTATTGGGCACATCGAGTGCTACGTCTGTATTAAGCACAAGTGCTATGTATTAGGCGCAACGAATGCAGTGTCTGTGTTAGGCACGAGTGCTATGTCTGTATTAGGCACAGCGAGTGCTATGTCTGTATTGGGCACAACGAGTGCTATGTCTGTATTGGGCACAACGAGTGCTATGTCTGTATTAGGCACAACAATTGCTATGTCTGTATTGGGCACATCGAGTGCTATGTCTGTATTGGCACATCGAGTGCTATGTCTGTATTGGGCACATCGAGTGCCATGTCTGTATTGGGCACATCGAGTGCTATGTCTGTATTGGGCACATCGAGTGCCATGTCTGTATTGGGCACATCGAGTGCTATGTCTGTATTAGGCACATCGAGTGCTATGTCTGTATTGGGCACATCGAGTGCTATGTCTGTATTGGCACAAATGCATGTCTGTATGGCAACGAGTGCCATGTCTGTATTGGGCACATCGAGTGCTATGTCTGTATTGGGCACATAGAGTGCTATGTCTGTATTGGGGCACGAGTGCCATGTCTGTGTTAGGCACAACGAGTGCCATGTCTGTATTGGGCACAACGAGTGCCATGTCTGTATTGGGCACATCGAGTGCCATGTCTGTATTGGGCACATCGAGTGCCATGTCTGTATTGGGCACATCGAGTTCTTCAGTCAGTGGTATGCCGTGTCCATGGTCATTTCAGTGCTTGAGTCAGGATTCGGATGAAATTCTTGAAACCTCTTGAAATTTTTACATCACCCTCGCAAGAAACTTCGAAACAACTTGCATTTCTTTTTTTTTTTCACCATTTGAATTTGTTTGAAACTCCCAATAATGAAATTGCCGAGAAATGTGACTTGTTTCTCAAGAGATTGGAGAACTCTGAAATTTTTTTTTTTTCATGACTTGTGAGTTGTGCAGTCAGCTGAGCTGTAAGCAACATTATCTCACCTTACCTTACCTTGAAAACTAGGAAATGTCTTGAAGGATGAAGAAGTATGCATTTCTGTATTGAAACAGCTCTGAAAGCTGTGTTTTTATATTGTTCAGAGGTTGAGGATGTGTGACCCTTGCCAAGAAAAGTGCGTCTGAAGTTTGTGTTGTGTGTGGTGTGCAGACCTACTCCCAGAGGAAGAAGTTGGAGTACACATGCCACACAGCTTTCTTCGTCTCCATTGTCATCGTGCAGTGGGCTGATCTGATCATCTGCAAGACCCGCCGCCTCTCCCTCTTCCAGCAGGGAATGAAGTGAGTCGGCCCTTGACCCCTCTTTCCTTTTCCTTTGATACTGATGTGAGGGAAGGGATGGGGAAGGTGTGTGCCTCTAGAACTTCTTTGAACACCTTGCAAAGTGAGGCGACAGCTGGTAGACATCTTAACCGATCTTTAAAAGATTAATTACTGTATCCGCTGAAATGAACAAACCAATCAGAAGACGAAAGACGGCACATTTTGACCTACTACTTCAGGCAAGATAAACAACACTGAATCGTGCTTAATTACCATATCATCATACTCTCATAGATTAAGTAGTAGCTCTGGTGTGAGCTTCGTGTTTATCTTGGCTGTAAACATGCTTTGAATTCGTTAGATAATGCCGACTACAAAATAGTATGTGTGCAATCATCACAACATTTTTTTGTTGTTTAGTAATTAAGCCCTTAACTAGCCAGTAGCCAAGAAGTAAAACCAGCCCAGAATGACAGGAAATCATGGCAGACTTGAAACCTTTCTGTGTTTCATCGCCACTTCTTTTCCTCTCATCGACTGCATACTCTGCCAGTGTCTTTGCTGTACTGAGTTTGTGTCATGTGTGTCGATGAACAGTTTTTGATTGAGATAATTTTGAAGCTGATCATTTCTGTGAAGTGATGTAGGAATACAGTTTGTCTTGTCATATCGATATTCACCCAGTCGGTTAGAGTATGCTCACATCTAGGAGCTTGGGATGGTTAAGGCCTTTTCAAGTTCCCAGATCTATGTTCTACCGTAACCTGGAGAGCGGAGCACAGAAAGATGGAAATTGTTATCTAACTAGATGAGAGACCCATAGACAGATTGTGTGGCTTACATCCACACCACTTGTTGGTTATAATGGTTCATGCTATCCCCGTCCATCTTCCCTCTCCTCCACCCCTAACTCCACTTCTGATATGAATTCAGTAACACAGAGTATTTATGAATTTAAAAACGCAGGGAGCAATAAACATTTAAGAAGATGTGTTTGTAAGAGCTATTAAAAACGCAGGGAGCAATGAACATTAAAGAAGATGTGTTTGTAAGAGCTAGGCTGAAACGCGTCCAATTCGCACAGAATCAGGTGCGTGGAAAAATCTGCTGAAGTGGTATTCACAGGTGTGTAGATGTGACAGTGACAGACTTAGCAAGAAGGCTCTGAAGTGATGGCAGAAAAAACAGGTGATTTTTACAGGTGGGATGTCAGCATCCATGGCAAGATATTCTCAGCACTGCTATAGCATCATAAGCATACGGCTTGTGTCAGAGCACCACCAAAGTTTTACTCATTATTCCTTTAATGACTGTTACAAATCGCTGGCATCCAGGCACCTGTACACAGAGGGCATAGGCATAAAGCAGTGTGAAAGGTCAAGGGTGAGAGTGACCGATTCACAGTGTCTTGCGTTGACAGTCCACATCTGCAAGACGAGGGTTCAAAAGGTGTGTTTTTCTGCAGACTGTGTTAACACTGCTAACTGTAAATCTTACTATTTTGCGCTGTGCTGTGTAATGTGTAACCTGGCCCAAGTTGCATGGTCAAGTGATGGGTGACAGGTGCTCACAGCCCTGCCTGATTTATAGGCTGGAATATATCGGTACTCCAGCTGCTGGGTCGTAACTACACTTTTGTTAATTGCAAAGTGAGGCGACTGCAGGCGGAAATCTAAACAAATCTCAAAATTGGTTGCAAACATTCAAGACCCATCTTGCGCTGAATTTGATGAGATAAGTGATTGCATGTTCTTCATTTTCATTGCCCCTGAATGTTGTCTATCTTGCCTGAAGAAGACCTAAGAGGTTGAAACACGTTCTGTTTTTGTCTCGCGAATCATTTGTTCATGTTTGGCGGATATAGTACTTAAAAGCTTTTAGGATGCATTTTTGTTGTTTTCTTGTTCAGGGTGTGTTTTTGTTTTGTTTTTTCAGTGGTGTGACTATTTTTGTGGTAAGTTTTTTTTGTTGTTGTTTTTTTTTTTTTTTTTTGTTTGTTTTTTTGTTGCTTTTTTTTGGGGGGGAGGGGGGGGGCCCGAGTTAAAAAAAAATTTTTTTTTTAGTGGTCTGACTAGGCGTAAAGAGGGGGAGGGAGAATTTGACAGCCGTGAAATTGAAAAGGGTCAGTGTGATCAGCTGGGCTGTAAGGTGATGTGTGACTGTGTGCAGGAACCACCATCTGACCTTTGGCCTGTTCTTCGAGACAGCTCTGGCGGCCTTCCTCTGCTACTGCCCTGGTCTGGACAAGGGCCTGCGCATGTACCCTCTCAGGTCGGTCCTGGCACCTGGTGTGATCTTCCAGTTTCTGAAAGAGATTAAAATTTTTCACCTGGTCTAAGATTTTACTGAGGAGCGATTTCTAACAGTATTGCCGGTGTCTTTTTAGAAGGTGTGTTTTAAAGGGTGTGTGAAGGAGGTTTTTTTGTTTGTTTGGTTTTTAACACTATCCCTGCGTATGCGTGCAGCGTGAGTTTCCCCCCTCCCGCACACAGCCACTCACACTAAAACCCCCGCCCACATGGTGATTTTGGCAGTTTTGGAATTTATTTTACCTGTTATGGTTGGTCCATGTTAACATTGTGTTTGGTATGTCTGAAGAGAAGAAATCAAGGACTTCTAGATGAATGTACTTTCAAAGCTCTGAGAGATCCTGCGCTGAGACAGTGCACGGATAAATAAAGTAACCAAAACACACAGAAATAGAAACAAGTGCAGAGTTTGATGATCAGTGTTTAGTAATGGCACGAAGACAGATTGATACAAAAAATGCACTTTTGATTGTGGTACTTTTCGCAATCAGTTGTCATCCATTTTTAAACAATTTCACAGAGTTTCGGCCACAGAGATTTTGCGAGTCAAGTGCCTGTTTGTATGTGCAGACCTGTTTACTCTACGATTTTGCCTTTCGTCTGCTACCGTTTTGGTCAAAAGCAGTTAAAAGACATTTCCCAGCGTGCCTTGCATCTTTTACCTTGTGAAAGATGGCGATGAAGCAGTCTTACACACCAACGGCTGGCTCTTCCAAATCTTCACAAGTTGCAAAAGTATTGCGATTATGAAGATTATGGGTTTTTTTTTCCAAATCACAGGTTTTTGTCCGAGGTATTACAGGTACATGAATTTGAGGTAAACAGATCTGGTGTAGAAATGACATGGCATGTATAGATAGAAATGACACGGCATGTATAGATAGAAATGACATGGCATGTAAGATAGAATGACACGGCATGTATAGATAGAAATGACAAATGACACGGCATGTATAGATAGAAATGACACGGCATGTATAGATAGAAATGACACGGCATGTATAGATAGAAATGACAAATGACACGGCATGTATAGATAGAAATGACATGGCATGTATAGATAGAAATGACACGGCATGTATAGATAGAAATGACAAATGACACGGCATGTATAGATAGAAATGACACGGCATGTATAGATAGAAATGACACGCATGTATAGATAGAAATGACACGGCATGTATAGATAGAAATGACATGGCATGTATAGATAGAAATGACATGGCATGTATAGAAGTGATGCAGTATGTGTGTGTGAGAGTGAATGTGTGGCTCTACCCATGTGTGTCGAAACGACACAGCATGTATAGATAGAAATGACACAGCATGTATAGATCCAGATAGAAAGGACACAGCATGTATAGTTAGAAATGACGCAGTGTATGTGTTGTGTGTGTCATTGACACTACCCGTGTGTAGAAATGACACAACGTGTACAGAAATGATGCAGTACATACATTATGTGTGTGTGTGTCATTGACACCACTCATGACACAGCGTGTAAAGAAATGGCACAGCGTATGTGTGTGTGCAAAATGCAGCACATATGTTTGTGTGTGTGTGTGTGTTGTGTTTCATTGACACTACCCATGTGTGTAGAAATGACAACATGTACAGAAATGACGCAGCACATATGTTGTGTGTGTGTGTCATTGACACTACCCATGTGTGTAGAAATGACACAGCGTGTACAGAAATGACGCAGCACATGACGCAGCACATATGTTGTGTGTGTGGTCATTGACACTACCCATGCATGTAGAAATGACACAGTGTGTACAGAAATGACGCAGCATGTGTGTTGTGTGTGTGCAGATTTACATGGTGGTTGACGGCGTTGCCCTTCAGCTTGGCCATTTTCATTTACGACGAATGCCGCAAGCTGATTTTACGACGGAACCCAGGCGGCTTTGTGGAGCGAGAGACGTATTACTAGTACATGCTGTGTCTGTCTTTTTTTTTCCCCCACTTTTCTTCACTTCCATCTTCCCATCATGCTCACACGGTCTGCTGGCCTGTAAGGAGGCTGCCGCATTGATGTGGTGTTGCATCTCCATCCTCAGCTTGCCGCATTGATGTGGTGCCACATCTCCATCCTCTGCTAGGCTTTTCTTATTGGCCAGTTTTCTGCCACGCCCATTTTCTCTCTCTCTTTCTTTTCTTTTTTTTTTTTTTTTTCCTTTTTATATCTTCCAAACTTGTTGAACATTTTTTACATGATCCGTTCTCTTCTTCATGATCTGAAATATCTCCTGGAAAAAGTTGATCATTGGCTTGATTCATTTGAAATTGCTGTTTACTTTTTGTTCTTTTTTTTTTAATCTAAGTTTCGAATGAGATGGATTCTGTAATGTTTCAAATTGTCAGTTGTTTTCGTATTGATTGAAAAGATGATGACAAGATGGATTCACATTTTTAGATAGGTATGTCACTGAGAATTTGCCTGTGGCCACTCATAGTTGAAAGATACAGCTTCAGTTGTATTTGGAATGTGTTTCCACATATTATAGCAAAGGTAGCTCAGAAGAATCAATTTGAAATTTGGACCATTTCTTCCATGGGTGTGTATTGGATTGAAGTTCACCGCTCATCGCAGATTCAGTTCCTGTTGAATGTTCTTTCCGTTGGTTTGTCAAGCCCCTGGTGATAATCCATTTGGATGTTCTCATTTCTTTGTCATCAGTACACTCAGTTGTTCTTTTTGTCTTAAATAATGCACCGAGTCGAGGGGCGGGCGAATGGTCCCACTCAGTCATTCGTAGCCAAGCTGTTAGCCAGTGGTCATTGTAAGATAAGGGGCATCGGAGGACGGCAGAGAGGTCACTACACATGCCACTGACCGTTCCTTCACTTGTACAGATTAGTGCTTTGAGCACCTCCAGAGGAAAAAAAAACATTAATCAGTTCACTTTTCCATATTTCGATTTCACACTTGTAGCTTTTTACATCTTTTTTCCATTTTTAAAAAGTGCTGTTTCTGCATGTTATTGTTTGTTTTTTTGCATGTTACTGTTTGCGTCTGCGTGAACGATGGACTGAATGAAAGGTGGTATGGGTATGATGTGGTTTGGGACTTGAAGTTTCGTTTCGTTTTGTTTTGGTCTGTTTTCCTCCTATGTGTACAGATGTATCCATTGTCCAATCAGAGAGAGTTGCTACGAAAACGAACAGATGTGTGCTGTGTTAACTCATGTCATTACAGATCGTCCTGTAGGCGTGTTGTGAGGCAGGCATTGTCCATCAAATTCCAGCTGGGTTTTTCTCTAGAGGAAAGCATGTTCAGAATCTGCAGACCAAGAGTCTGTGTCAGTATGCTGGTTCCGTTTTCTGTTGGCCCTCTCTTAGCATGTATGTGCATTGGTTTTAACATCAGCCTTAACCTTCTCGTTGTATTCTCACACCTCCAAAGTCACTGGAAACTTACCAAGGGACAAAAAAAAGAGAGAGAAATTTAAAAGAAAGTCGTTCATCTTTTTCAAACACTGACATTGTGTGATTTTCATAAAGAATCCATTCATTGAAAAAAAAAAAGAGAAAGAAAAGAAAAGATTAGATGTGAGGTAATTTTGTTCTGAAGAAAAATGGACTAGCGTCCGGAAATCCACATAGAACGGCAATACTGGAGATGGCCTTTTTCCCCTCTCATCGAAAATCCATCCTTACTGAAACAAAGCTTTTTATGGAAAATCCATTACGACTAAGACTTGGGTATTTTATTGTTGTTGTTTTTTTGTAATATCCAGACCACGGTATACAGGGAAAAACTTGGAACAGGGGAATAGGGTTGCAGGGACATTGCTGTCATGGCGTGATGGAGAGAGGGGAGGGTTGGGTCCTGCTTTCTTTTCCATCAGTTTCTGTGGCAAGCAACATTTCAGATTTCTGGATGGACGCTTTTCATTCTTCATTCTCCCCGCCCCCACCCGCACATTTCCCAGTCCTCTTGTCCGACCTGCTGCCGGTGGTATGGTCGGCAAAGGCGTCATTGATTGTGCTGTTCACACTGCCCCTCCAGCCCCACCCCCACCCCTTGCCTTTGCCCCTGCCCCCCCCCCCCCCCCCCTTCCCCCCACCCTCCAGTGTCCCGCCCCGTGTTTTGGACATTCCAGGATGTGGGTGAAGCGTCGCAGTTTCCACGTCGTTAAAGCAGGAGACTGTGAGCCTGCTCACTTCACTACCCCCCCACCCCCACCTCAGCTCCCCCCCTCCCCCCAACTCATTGACACCCCCCACCCCCGACAAACACTGTTATGGTTTGTCAGTTCCTGTCAGAAGTTCTCTCCCTTCTTCCCTCTTTTTGGAAAGAATGTGCGATTTGGGCCACAAGTTTCTTCTCCCCCCTCCCCATCGTGGAAGGAATGTGAGGGTTTTTTTTTTCCCAGGATCTCTTTAGACTTCCTTTCTTTTCCATCAGGGATAGAATGATGATGATGACGTTGTTGAGGTGACAGGCAAGTGGGCGGGTGGTTGTGCGTGGGTTGACTCGTGTCTGATGTCTGCGTCCAGAATACCTGTCCCCCCAGTGATGTGTGGCTTTCCAGTGGTGATACTAGACAATCCTGCTGCATATGCGAAGAAGGTTTGGACCTCTGTTGGTCACTGGCTGGCTCGTTCTCTAGGCTGTAGGCAAGAGTACTGCGGGAGGTTTTGTTTTTTAGTGGACACATTATTAATCACAAAATAAATATGCAAACTGTGAGAGGTCTGAATGGAAACTGTTAACTGTTTCTCTATTGGATAAATGACTGGAGAACTTTTTTTTCGTTCATTTTAAATATGTTTCTTTTAATGAGGTCCTCTGATATTTAAAAAACTAATTGATGTAGGTGGTGTGCAGTGTTTTGAAAGAAGAAAAAAAAAGAAACTGATAATTTGTACAACGTTCAGTTTGACCATTGTCGCCTCCAGGTTTGAGTGAGTCTGAGTTATACAAGCATGGGTTTGGTTTTTTTTTTGTTATGAAACTGCAGACCTTTGCCCAATTATATAGAGAGTGTGTTTTACATTATACACGTGTTGTGGTATACATAGCTATTTTGAAAACTTTTGTACAGTCACATGTGATAACACTTTTTTAAAAACTAAAGAGATAGTATATGTTGTTATTCCACTCAGACTTTTTTCCCGCCCCCTTGATTCTGATATGTAGGTAATTTTTGCGAGATTGTTATACACATTTTTTCACCTAGATGATAGAGATTTGAATGGCGACACATGATCAGAATGCATGCTGCACAGTGGGCAATTGAGGTGACTGCTCTCACCGATTGAAGACCATTCAGTTTGTGTCAGGGTTTTCCTCGTTTTTCTTTCTTTTTTTTTAATTGCTTTTTAGATGTGGATATTTCACAAACCCATTTTTTGGATATGCAATTATTTCTGTTATTTGGTGTAGATTGGCTTGCGTTTTAAATTCAATGAGGCACACAAGTTGCTTACATGTGGATGGTGGATTGGAGGGGGAGGGGGGAGGGAAGAGCACATATCACATTTCTGGTTTTGTTTTTTTGAATAATGTCTGGAGAACATCAGTGTGACTGCGTCGCAGAGTAGTGCATTCAATTTATTATGAACTTTCAGTAGAACTTCAAAACACATTTTGTGTCTTTTATTCCCTTGTGCAAAAAAGAAATAAAGTTATAGGATCAAAACATTGATGCTTTGGTGCTTTTGTTGTTGTTGTTGCAGTGTATATGTGTGTTTTATTTACTCCTTGAGTGGGATATGTTTTTCAGGCATGATAGTCGTATGATCCTGGTTATATTTGCGATTGGACAGGATTTCTGATGCAACCAATTACGAAGGAGATGCGGGGGTGGGGATTTTGTGTATGGAGGTGATTGGGGCATTCTAAAGGACAGTTTGCCTGGATTGAAAATGGAGCACTAATATGTCGGAACTGTGAGAATATCACTAGATCTAAAAATGCACACTTCATCAGAAAGAGCAAAAACAAAAAACAAATAGGCCTATAAAAAATAACCAACATTGCCAATAATATAGTGCAAAAAGCATCTCAACTAGACCTCTGAAGAGAAAGTCATGACATTTTTAGTGATTAAATTTTGGCCCCTTTCTTTGCCAGCTGAAATAAAGATTAGGTCTGTGAGTGTATACCGCGCCACGTGAACCCAAAATCTGAGGTCATGGAGTAGTTATGTCAGCAGACAAACGGTGACAAACATGGAGTTACCATGGCTATCGTATCCCCGTGACCGCCATCACAGGGCTTCAAACTTTCCGAGTAAGATCAAGGTATCACCAAACGTTACCATTCACATGAAACAAGTCAGACGCTCGCAAAAGTGAAAAGAACAAGATCAAAATGGAGCCCCCTTTAAAAGAAAATTCTTTTTTTTAGTTCCCGCTGTCAAAGTGAAGGCGCACTTTGGAGCTAAACTGCTACTTGTGTGCACCGTGCAAAATTCGCCTGAGCAAAGCAATATCCAGAAACCTCTGTCCACTACGTCATGCTGCCTTCTCTTCTCTTCTCGTCATATAGGCCTATGGGCTATTTCATGTGATGATTCCATGTCGGGCCCTGCTCGCGGCAGACAACCGATAGGCCTAGGCCTAGTTTAGTCGCATACGCAAGAAGGTCGGCGAGGAAGTGGTATCAGCACGAGATTTGCACTTTCTAATAATATGGATGTCTGGTGAGACCAAGAACACCAGCACTGTTCGACACGTAATGGGAGTGCCGAGATCTTGTTCGTTTCAGTTCATGAATGAAGTGAAATGTTACAGTGTTTATTACAGTACATAATACTGATAATATAGATAATAATAACAATGATGATGATAATAATGAAAATGATAACATAGTATGTGTAACGCGCCATGCCAAAGGTTCTAGGCGCCGACAATCCACACTCTCCGAGTACACAACGGCCTGGGTAGTGCCGACTGAAGAGCTGCCTGCCGGCGTTTCATTCAATCGTTTCCCGTGTCATCCAGTCAATATCGTTTACTCGGTTTCCTTACTTCATTCTTTCAGTTTCCCGTGTCATCCAGTCAATATCGTTTACTCAGTTTCCTTACTTCATTCTTTCAGTTTCTCATGTACGGTACAAGCGATGTCTAACATGTCATCCATACCAACGGCCAAACTGGTGTTCTCTTCCGCAAGTTAGTGATGGGATTTTACATGTGTGCAAGATGTTATGCGTGCATTCACACACGGAATTTCGGTTTATAGTCTCATTCGAAGGACTATTTGGGAAATGGAGTCGGAATCAATGTTAACTCCAAGGGGAAAAATCCCCCTGTACTGAAAAGACCGGTGGAGATTCGAACCTGCAACCCCAGGATCACCAAGATTACAAGTCCGGCACTCTACTACTAAGCTATTCCGGCCTCAGGTCAGAATGAGAACAGATCCTGTGCTATGATGTTGACATGCAAAAAGTGGTTGCCAGAGGATGGACATCTCATCTTCTAACTAGAGGATTTCAAGTTTTGGGTAACTGCCCGACATGTTTGAGCCGAAGGATTCCAAATGACTCCGATGTAATCATTGGTGGATCGTATCCACGTGGATCACTTTTTGTGGTGTACTGACCAAATGAGCCATCAAATGGGGGGGAGGGGGGAGGGGGGTTGGTGCTAAAGGATGAAAAGACCGGTTGCACAGAGACCTAGTTTTCAAAGCTGAAGAGATCATTTTCTATTTTTGTTCAGCTCACAAGTTCTGCAGATGTCGATTTTTTTTTTTTTTTTTTTTTTTTTTTTTTTTTTTTTTTTTTTTGCATGACAAGTTAATTCATACATAATACATTTATGTAGAAATTATTTTGTCCAAAGATGTGCCGTTTATCCATGACCAGCATTCAAATGTGAGTAGACAGTAAACGTTCAATCAGCATGCCAAGTGCCCGCAAAGGTCGCTATATACAAGAGCAATCCATCCAAGCTCTCCCACACACGCCTTACAGTCCTGAATGAACCCCTAGTGACGTATGTTTACCTCTGAAGCAAAATCTGCCTTGTAAGAAGTTATCAGGAGTGCAGGGCCAGGAGAGAAAAGCAGTGAAGTGACAGCTTGCAGACGTATCTTGGTCGGACTTTCAAAAAGCATTTGACAGTGAGGAGCAAAAATGCCAACACTGCCCCAGTTTCATTTTATGTTGTAACTGATGATCGCAGTTTGCTGCAATGCTACACCGACGTGAAACCGTTCCGACAGGATCGTTTTCTGCTGGGTAGGGGCATTCACCTGAGTTTTGGTGGCTAGCTGTTTGATAGTTTCGCCGCAGTCATGGTGTCCTGAGCATGCGTTGGGATAGTGAGTCGTACTACTCGTCACGGGTGATACAGCTCAGCCAAAGCCAATCGCGTGCGAGTATACACAGAACCCGAGTGGAGTAGACCAGTCTGCTGATCTATTTTCCCAATCGGGAAAGGCGCTGATATTCTTACATGTTTTCTTTAATCTTAAAAAAAAAATTTGAAATAACTCCGCGGAACAACTTGGATAAGACGCGTTTCGACCTCTTGGGTCTTGTTCAGGTATGATAAACAACAAAAATGAAGAACAAGCAGTCAGTTATCTTGTCAAATTCGGCGCAAGTGATGAGGGAAAAGGGTGAATGAGAGTAATGGTTGTCCTGGGTGCTGTTTATCTTACCTGAAGAAGACCTAAGACGTCGAAACGCGCCGTGTTCTGTCTTGTGATACATTCGTCCAAGTTGTTAGGCAGAGTTATTGCAAACATGTTTTAGAATTTGTTTAGATTTCCGCCAGCAGTCGCCTTACTTTGCAACTTGTATTTATTTGTCAAAATTTAGAAAAAGAGAGGGTTAGTTACCGCCAAGGATATTGACAAACAAAGCACAGGACAAGACACAATGTTTGTCAATGTCCTTGGCGGTAACTAACCCCCTCTCTTTCTAAATTTTGCTTCGTTCTCCGCCATTAGTCACTCCATTTTGAAACTTTATTTGTCAAGTTATCTACAAAAAGATTTGCTGCACTGTATCATGAATAGCGACAGAGGAGGTTGTAATAGGGTGAAGCGACATTTTACAGTGGATTTAGCGGCAGCGTGGGCAGGCACTTCGGCCAAGTTGTAAGGAAAAGCATCCAACCATCCATCAAGTGGAACTTGCTCACACATTGTACCAACAATGGAATCGAATGTTGTTTCAGGTAAACATTGTGTGTGTGTGTGTGTGATGCAGTTTAATTTTCTGTACACACCAGCCCACCTTAAACTACCCATCACCATCACTCTCACCCAGCCTACCCCCTCTACAATAACAACTCCCCCACACCATCACTCTCACCCACCCCACCCCCTCTACAACCACAAACTACCCCTCACCATCACTCTCACCCACCCTACCCCTCTACAACCACAAACTACCCCTCACCATCACTCTCATCCACCCTACCCCCTCTACAACAACAAACAACCCCTCACCATCACTCATCCACCCTACCCCCTCTACAACCACAAACTCACCCTCACCATCACTCTCACCCACCCCACCCCCTCTACAACCACAAACTCACCCTCACCATCACTCTCGCCCACCCCACCCCCTCTACAACCACAAACTCTCCCTCGCCATCACTCTCGCCCACCCCACCCCCTCTACAACCACAAACTCACCCTCACCATCACTCTCGCCCACCCCACCCCCTCTACAACTACAAACTCCCCCTCACCATCACTCTCACCCACTCTACCCCCTCTACAACCACAAACTCTCCCTCGCCATTATTCTAAGCCACCCGATCCCGTCTACATCCACAAACTACCCCTCACTACCACTGTCGACTACCCTCCCCCCTCCCCTCCACAAACACATACTCGACCTCAGCATTACTCTCTCCCACACTCCCCAGTGTGTACATAGACAAACTACCCCGTACATCACTGCTTCCCACCTTACCCCCTCTACAACCACAAACTACCCCCACCCCCACCCCCCACCATCACTCTTGCCCATTCTACAAACTAACCCCACCCCAACCCCCAGCCTCCCCAAATTACTCTTACCACCTTATACCTTCTACAACGAGAAATTACCCCTCACTATCTTTCTCAATACACACACACGCGCACACACACGCACGCACACACACACACACACACACACACACGCTCACGCACGCGCACACTCGCGCGCGCGCGCACACACACACACACAGAGGCACACACACATACAGAGAGAGAGAGGCAGACAGTGAGAGAGAGAGAGGGGGGGGGGGGGGGGCGTCTCTCGCAACCACACCTTTCAACATGACATTATTTTCTTTATTATCATGAACAGGAACAGAGACATGGAATGCATATTGTTGCGGATGGTCGGTCCATGAACACTCACATACGATGATATAACGAACGCTCTTGTCATGAAAAAATAAAACAAAAAACTAGGAAATCATAATTATAAGTTGCCTGGGACACCAGACACTTTGTCCCGCTAGTCTGTGGCGCCATTCACTACGTCTCCGACGATCATCAGGGTACCCCCATTAATCTCCTGGCACTGATCCGACTAACTGAACGAAGACTGACAGGGACAAACTGTGTCATTTGTTCAGTAGTTGATCTGGCATTTCCATCGCCACCCAACCCCAGCCCTCCCCCGTAATCGCCCGTCATATTTTCTTCTGATTGTTGGGGCCGCCACCTTCGGATTTTACTGCGCCAGTGGGCAGGTTGTGTGTGTGTGTGTGTGTGTGTGTGTGTGTGTGTGTGTAGGGGTGGTGGTGTGGTGTTTGTGTGTGTGTGTGTGTCGGGGGAGGGGGGGGGGTCCATTTTCACCGGCACATGATGGCCTCCTCTTCCAGACACGTGACATGGAATTCACTGCACGTGCAACATTTTTCATGCGCGTGGGACCTCGGTCTATTACCTCATCCGAAGGCAGGTATAGCTAGGAAGGAATCTTAAATAAATGTTAGCGAACCGCCAAGAGAAACGTGGACAAACGAGTCACAAGACAAAACACGACGCGTTTCGACCTCTTAGGTCTTCTTCAGGCAAGACAAACAAATAGGAAACGAAAATGAACGAATTTGTTACTTAGCTTAGATCTCTTCACTCTTCAGCGCAAGGTAGGCACATACTGCACTTGAATTAAAAGGGGTGGGGGGAGGGAACTGGAGAAGTTCAGCCAGAACTTTAGGACACGGTCCAGAAACGCCCCACACAGTGATATAGGCACATGCCAATGTCCACCTGCCTGTCACAGTCTGGATCAGTGTGGACGTGTGCTGTTATGGACTCCCTTGGGTCTTTCTGGGCCTCGGCCTATATCACCCACAGGGGAGTGGTTTTGTAACGGAAAGGGAGTGGGAGGGGGGAGCAGGGGGGGGGGGATATAGAAAGTTCTGGCTGGGGTTGCAGACACTCCGCCTTTGGGTGTGCTTTGACTGGTATGTTTTGTCGTTTGGGACACTGATGCTTTGACAGGTATGTTTTGTCGTTTGGGACACTGATAATTTCAAAGAAAATCAAGAAAGAAAGAAGAAGAGGTGGTGACTGGGGAACAAAGAGTGGGGAGGTCAGCCTGGTTTTACTGTCCAGGTGGTCAGTTTGAGCACATGCCCAGTCTCACCCACCCGTGGGTGGGGGAGGGGGGGGGGGATTTCGGGCACCAGGGAGTCATTAAGGAACTTTACACCGGACTCTGAACGAGCAACCTGTTTTGTTTTGTTTTTTATTCTAGGGTTCAGTGCAAATACCACTCGCTGGAACATGCAGCAGGGGCAAATGCAGTGGTCACCCCCTGAGTATAAAACCAGGCACTCCCAATAACACCAAGAACGAAAAGCACATGAAGAATGGCGGAGGGGGGGGGGGGGGGGGGGGGCACTCCCAATTGCACCGAGAACGAAAAGCATATGAAAAAAAAGTGTTTCCCCTGTAGCATGTAGGCCGACTGTGAATTGTTTCCCTGTAGCATGTAGGCCGACTGTGAATTGTTTCCCCTGTAGCATGTAGGCCGACTGTGAATTGTTTCCCCTGTAGCATGTAGGCCGACTGTGCGCTGCCTCAAAGGTAGGTCCTCACTCCCATATGAGGACCCACCGTGGAAAATGGCTGGACTGCCTGCTTGTCTGTCGAACCAACAGGAGAGTCGATTATCATCATCATCATCATCATTATTGTTATTAATCTTACTATTGTTATCATTATCATGTGTTTTTTTCCCCGTCCGCAATAACTAGCGATCAAATCTTATACCAGTCACTATGTGCGCCCTTGATATAGTTAGCGCCATGTTTACCACGGGAGATCAATATGATTCCTGTCCTGTAATTAAACCCTATATGTAATAAATTAATCCCTCTTACGTACTAAGTCTACTGGAATCTATTTTTTTTTAAAGAAAGAAAAATGACAGAAAAAAGAACATCGGAAGACTTCTCCATATCTGAATTACCAGTATAACATGAACTTTGTTATTGTCAGTGTTGACATAGAGGGATTCCTGTTCGCGTCCACACAACAAGTTTCATGGTAAAATTAGAATTCAGAAAAAGAAAAAAAAGTATTTTCAGGAAGTGGGTGAAAGTGAAGGTTAATGGCAGGCTACATACACTCGTGTTTAACATGTCTCATCAAAGCAAAGCAAAACAAGTATATCAATGATAATGTAAACAATACATTTCATGCAAACATTTCACATATGATTTGACGTTATCTTTGACAAACTGTACGCCCAACTTTTTTTTTTTCATAAATAATGAATTTAACAAGGTTATTAACCTGATATCAGAAAAAAGTGACCGCTTCTCACAAAATGGTAGAGAGGCCAGGGGGTTGGTGTGAAGACAATGAACAGTGATGGAGTCACTTAAGAGTATTTTAAGCTTTTTGCACCACCAGCCGCCGTGGCGAAGTGGTCAGTGTCGCGGACTCCCGGCTGGGAGGTCGTGGGTTTGATTCCCATCAGAGCCATGTATTTGTGGGATTTTTCTGCCCTGACCGGCTTCTACCCAGAGTTGTTTGCTATAGGGCTCATTAAAGGAAAATGGGACCACGCAGTTGAGTTTCATCCACTCAATGCTCAAAATTCCTGATCAACACTGCAGGTTTCTGTATCTCTCGAGCCTTGTTGACTCCGGGGATATATTATGAAAGTAAGCGTAGAGTACAGCCCTGTCATGCAGTCTCGGAACAGAATGAAAATCCATATCATCATCTTCAGCAATCAGCATAACAAATGTCTGACATTCTGTGACTCTTCATGTCCTGCTGTCATGGTGACCTCAATTCGATGACCTCTCAATGTCTATAGCCTTGGTTTGATGGTGCCAGGGTGACCGATATTGACAAATTTACGGGAGCTGTCGTTGGACGGACGTGGTGGCTCCCTCCGGAGGGAGAACTCGTTCACGCCGGCTCCGCGACTGGGCAATTATTGTCGTCAGTAGGGGTCTTCTCACATGGTGTCCTGTGTATACCGGATCAAAACAGGCACCACTGAACACCACTTAAGTGACCCGGCAGCAGTGCAGTGTCTCCTCCGGTGGGTTGCCTCCTGACGACTTGACATTGACTGCTCCCTGCAGATCGCCGGTGCCAGGATTGTGGTGAGTCGGGCCCGCCTGTGGCTGTGGACGAGAAGTTGGAATGAACGGTGTAGGTGTAATGCCACTGAGGTGGCCCAGAAGATGGGACAGAAAAAGAAAACGTTGTGTGTGTGTGTGTGTGTGTGTGTGTGTGTGTGTGTGTGTGTGTGAGAGAGAGAGAGAGAGAGAGAGAGAGAGAGGGGAGAGAGCGAGAGAGAGAGAGAACCGATATAGCGGAAACGTAATAAATCCATCATTTGTCACACCTTTTCCTTCATATTACATGAGAATACCACAACTTTGATTGATATCCTGTTTTGCAAAATGGCTTCCGTATTACTCAGTGGGACATTTGGGAACAGCATAATTTATATTTTTGATATAAAGAAATCCTTTATACACCATTGCAAGGGTCTTCTCTCCTGTTACTTATGATCTGTCTACCTCATTATCTTAAAAGTGCGACTCATCAATCGTTTTGTGGGAGATGGTCACAAATGACAGTCAATGAGATATGTGAACTTGGAAACATTTTTATCCATCAAGCGCTTTCTTGTTTGTTTTTTATTTACCTCCCTTTCTTTCTTTCTTCGAATAATTCCCTACGGTGAGTCAGACACGTTCCTTTTCTTTCTTTTGAAAAAAACATTTTCGTTAAATTCACGTAACTTTAAGTATATCTGCTTAGGGGGGGGGGGGGGGGGGGGGGTTAGTTTTCACCTGCGTCTGTGTGTTTGTGTGTCTGTCTGTCTATCTGTCTCTCAGCATGATCACACACACACACACACACACACACACACACACACACACACACACACACACACACACACACACACACACACACACAATCGATGGATTAGATTTAAACAATACTCGGTAGAAAACCGAAATGTCGACTAAGTACGAGCCCCTTAAATGTTGGCGTGTGTCCAGAAACAAAGAGCGTTTCCAAGCTCGTTGGAGGTGTGCATCCTCTAGTTTCGACAGGTCTGTTTTCCTGAAATGGAGAACGACCATTCAAGCTTCGACAAAGAACACTGGTTCCAGTGACTGAAGATGTGAAGAGCAGACAACCGAAGAATGCTGAAATATTCCTCGATCTACACTCTTGTCCGTTCAAGAACGTCTCAAACGAATAACCGGATGACCTCAAGAGGTTAAGCAGCGAAAGACAAGGCAAAGAAAACGATAATGAATGAAAGAAAAGAACGACAACCGTAAGGTCAAAGGTGAATCACAGCAACATCAAGCATCGGACACACAAAAAGCTGACAATCAGTCAGTCAAGAAATAATATTCATGGTGTGGGCAGAGAGCCAACTGTCAGGTGTCCATTTCACATCAATCAAACAGACTGACAGCTGTTCCGGACATTGTCACAACTGACAGTGGGCAAGGTGTGAACTTTCGGATGCATACATATCTCTCATATGAGCGGCAAACAATTAGCCATGATTTGTTATGTTATTTTGACGAGCGTCTTGTACATAATATATGTCTGTATGCATCTATGTAAATATATATTTTGATAGATAGAAACATAGATAGATATGGATATATATTTATACATATATAGATATAGATAGATAGATAGATAGATAGAGATAAAAAAAATCAGTATTGATGTAGGGAACGTTCGTGCCTGTGTCACTTCAGAAATGCTGGGCTCAAAGGCCCGCAATTTATCATCTCTGGTGCCCAATTTCGGTCAGAACTGAACGAGCTAAGCGGGAACACTCCACATGCATTAGCGGTACTAAGTTAGTTGAACCACCGTACGACCGCTGACGACACTGGGGGTAAGATTCATCAGGTCCTTCATGCCCTGCTCTCATGCTGACCTCAGTTTTGATGTCCTCTCCACGTCTGTGACCTTGGTTTGATTCCATCAGGGTCACCGGTATCGGCGGATTCATGGGGGCTGTCGTTGGACGGACGTGGTTGCACCCTCCAGAGGGAGAGCTCACTCACGCCGGCTCCGCGATTAAGCAATTATTGTCGTCACTAGGGGGCTTAGTAGGTGGTGTCCTGCGTATGTTAGATCAGAACAGGCGCCACTGAACACCACCGAAGTGACTCGGCAGCAGTGCAGTGTCTCCTCCGGCGGGTTGCCTCTTGATGGCTTGACATTGACTGCTCACTGTGGATTGCCAGTGCCGGGGCTGCGGGCTGCCGGGGCGGGCTGTAGCTGTGGACGGGGTGTCGGAATGAGCGGTGTGTAGGTTCACTGCCATGGAGGTGGCACAGAAGATGGGACAGACAGAAAAAAAAAAAAACAGATTCATGAGGTGTAGTGCACAAAAAAAAAAAAAAAAAAAAAAAAAAAACAGCCAGCCTTCGCTCAGCCCGCTGGCTGTCCATGCTGTGTGTGTAGACGCTAGTTCAACAGTCGGCCATCCCCTGCAGGTGCATCACACCATCTTACGCTAACAAGTGTACAACCGAAATATACACCTGAAGGTGCGGGTGGGACCCAGTGAAGTACTATCCTTAACTGCCGAACAAACCAGCTGGAAGCAATCCTGCACCAGCCTTGGAAGCCTGCGCTGTGTTCACATAGGGTGCAGGCACGCACATGGCATTCCATTAAGACGTCAAGGAACTAAATTGCTCCAAGGGACTTAATTGCTCCCTGGCAGATTCCATTGTGTAATGGCCACTGGATGTGACACGACTACGGGAGCGTTCCCATGGGTGTACCAGCCCTTATTTCATGACTGCAGAGCCCACCGGCGAAAAACGCCACCGTCAAGCAACTGCCGTGTGCATTCCGCAGCCTCATTTGTTGCTGCTCCGCCGACAGGCAAAGACAGTACAACTCCAGACACGGCCAAGCTTTGGCCATGAGGTCTTACGTGCTCTCTGAAGAGAATCCCAGGTCACAATCTTTCCCGTTGTCAACAGGACTTTCCCTGCGGCCAGTGAGTCTTTCCTCACCGTCACTGGACCTTTCCCCAGAGTCGTTCAAAAGGCAGACAAGAGATATACGCCCGAAGGTGCGGGTAGGCCCCAGAGATGAGCTTTTCGAACGGTCCCTGTGTGATCACTGCATTGTTCACAATTAATAAAGGCACACTTTTTATTTAGCAACAGCCTCTCAAAGGTTTGTTCGCAGTCGGAAGCAAGAAGGTGACGATCGTAATAAGAGACCGGTTTACATGAATGCACGAGTGATTTTATGTCCTGCCTACATCTATTGCCTATGTGATATGACGCCGGGGGGTATTTCTACCCTGGAGAAAGAAACTGGGTTCTGCGTTTATTCAGCTTTGTCAGGCTTTGTCATTTCCCAGGTGGTGTGTGGGTAATAGGAGACTAAGATGTTCACTCTTCATCTGCCTGTCTGTCTGTCTCTCTGTCTCTGTCTGTCTGACTGTCTGTCTGTCTCTCTCTCTCTCTCTCTCTCTCTCTCTCTCTCTCTCTCTCTCTCTCTCTCTCTCTCTAGCATGGGGAGGGGAAGGTGGATGCAGTGGGAATGGTCACAGACTGGGTGAATTCAGGTAGTAGTGTTCGTCAGTTAGAACAGCGCCGCTAAAAAAATCCTGAATAAAAATCACTCCGTTTAGCGACTTTTTCTTTCTTTTTTTCTTCTTCTTTTGTGGAATGATGTGGCTGCACACCAAAGATTAATGCGCCAAGGTCTTGCTCAAGAAGTCACTGATTTGTAGACAGGCACAATTAGACTGTTTCAAGAATTTTTGCTTGTGTCTGAAAGTTGATTTACCTTCATATGCCCATCAAGGTACATGCCAGGTTGTTCCAAGCAGAGAGGTCAAAATGAAAGGAATGGGACTATTTTTTTGGGGGGGAAACCACCTGGCGCAAAGATGGGTCACGGGTGAGTACGAAGGCCTGACAAGTGACGTCAGGAAAGGGGTAGCTCATGTATTTTTAGATTGTAAATATTTCATCGGGGGAACCCCTAAAAACAAGTGAACTGACTGGTGGGAGAGGGAGGGGGGAGGGGGGGGGGTCACATGATCTATTATCAGTTTTATATACATTTTTGGCTCAGACATATGCTCCACCTCAAAACGCCTGTTGGATTATATAGTGATTTAGCGCAAAATTCTGTTTGTGGCATGTGACCTGCTTTCTTTGTTTAACCTCCCGACAACCCTTACTACCCCCCCCCCCCCCCCCCCCCCCCCCCTTCCTCTAAAACCCCTGTCGCGTCTTTGACAATCTATCTAAGTTATGGAGAGACTCCTACAACTGTTGATACATCTCTATGAGATATCCAATTGAAAATACGAGAAATATGTGTCGAATGGTACACGATGCAAAATAATGCGTGAAAATTTTTAACACACAGACGAATCAAAAGTCAATGTTATTATGAAAGACAAACTGTCACAAAAGAACAGATATGAACAGAATCCCTGACGACCATGGCGACCAAGCAGTGATATTTAGGCTATCTGTAAATGTTTGCTAAGGATTTGAAAAAAAGAAGAAGAAGAAGATCGGGAGCTCCCACAACCGGGAGAGTAGGCCTATTCACAGCCAAGCAGACACTGCATAGCAGGCATCAGGGTTAAATCAAAAAATGGTCTTCTGCTGTAACATAACCGTGCCCTCTCTCTGTCTTTCATAGATTTAGATTGACCCAAATGTACACTCAGCGGGAAAGAATAACTAGAGCGAAATTGTATGACGTCATGGTGTATGCATGTGCCTTGTTTGACAATTTGTGATAGAATTGAAATAGACAAGTATTAACACTATAGATCAGCATGGACAAAGAAATAATACGCCCTTCACGATGACAAATGAGCATTGATGTGCGACATGTATGACGAATACAGGTATGAATCATAACCACAACATACGGGCATTGATGTATGACCAGAATGATGAACACATGTATGACGCATAACCATGACAAACGAGTGTTGACGTGTGATATATTTATGACGAATATTTGTATGATGCATAACGGTTTGTGACGAATAACAAATCGGTATTAATCAACACGGTGTATAATCTGTGACAATGATGACCCATGGGCATCAAACGGTGAATGATGCACGATAAATATGAACCAACGATAATCGGAATATGACAAGCAAGAATTTCAAAATGTTGGTTAACCCATATGGAACGTATTTTAACGATTCATAACAAGCAACCAGCCACTGTATGTAATGAATGACAATTGTTTGTTAACCCATATGGAACGTATTTTAACGATTCATAACAAGCAACCAGCCACTGTATGTAATGAATGACAATTGTTTGTTAACCCAATATGGAACCTGTTTTAACGATTCATAACAAGTAACCAGCCACTGTATGTAATGAATGACAATTGTTTGTTAACCCATATGGAACGTATTTTAACGATTCATAACAAGCAACCAGCCACTGTATGTAATGAATGTCAATTGTTTGTTAACCCATATGGAACGTGTTTTAACGATTCATAACAAGTAACCAGCCACTGTATGTAATGAATGACAATTGTTTGTTAACCCTTATGGAACCTGTTTTAACGATCCACAACAAGTAACCAGCCAATGTATGTAATGAATGACAATTACACATAGCTTTGTTTTAAGCGTGGATCGCATGCGCCACATGGCAAATGGCGACTCAAATACAAATACCTACATTATACCAAAAGTAACACACAACAGTAATAATCAACCAATATCCCATTTCCATGTTTAATTACTGGGAGTAACAATTTCGGGGAAGAACCAGTGGTCCTGGCCATTTAAAAAAAAGGGAAGGAAGAGAGTGAAAAAAGGAAAGTGGTAACAGATAAGCGAAGAATGGAAGAAAGAACAATATATGGAAATGTGTACCGATTGCAGGGAAAACAGTGGTCTCGGTGATTTTTTTCAGAGAGAGAAGAGAGAGAGAGAGAGAGAGAGAGAGAGAGAGAGAGAGAGAGAGGAGACAGAGAGAGAGAGAGAGAGAACCTTACTGCTTTTACGTAAGTATGTTGTAGATGAATTGGGATAAATATTCGGTGATCCTAAAGGGTATTTCAAAGAAAGAAAAGAAAAATAAATGAAAAGTAGAGAGAACGAATGAATAAATTAATTCAAGGAATTCCCTTTTCGTGCCCAAAATGGTAGAGAACGACTGGGGTCAAATGACTAACGATGATGGCGATGACAAACACGAGGATGAGATTGAAAAAGAAAAAAGGAATAAAAAGAAATGTTTTTTTAATGCAAAGAAAGTAGAAAGGAAAAAGGAAATCCCTCTCACTACAGGCAATGGAGAGATGTACCAATCTGAGAAAAAAAATGCTAAGGATCCTCGGGATTTAACCACAAAAAACCCTTAAAAAAAAAAAAAAAAAAAAAAAAGACAGACAGAATGAATGCAAGACACAAAGAAAGAAGGTGGGAAGAAAATAAACTACTATGGGAAGAAAATATACTAGCACTTTATGTTAATCAGGTAGAGTACACGGTTGCTAGGAGAAAGACCAAATGACTATGGTCTATGAAGAAAGAAAGAATGAGCAAATCTGGGTGATACAATTGTCATACAGCACATATATACCAACATTTTTTTTAGATATAGCAACTTATTTTTATATTATCATCATCTGAAAAATAGACACAGCAACAAATCTGTTTGTAACATGATAAAAATAATCTTTCTCCGTGCAAAACAGGCTAGCGCCACTGAAATCTATCGTGACACAATCTTTCGGAATGGAAGTCACATGTATTTTACAAAAGGACATTTAGTTCATCATTTACAAACAAGTCCAAACTAATTCATTTCAATATAAGCAAAAATCTAGGCAGTGATAAACGATTGAGTGTACTTTTTTTTCTAATCGGTGCAGCATCAAAAAATTGGTTGCCTACACTAACGTAATGGAATCTGGGAAATAAATATGCGTATGATTCAATGAATAAATACATATTTTTAAAAAAAACACTTATAAATGTTTATTCATTTACGTACGCAACAAAGCTTGGTGATAAAAAAAAGGATTTCCCTTGGTCCCTATGGAAAAAAAAAAGAAAAGAAAAGAAAAGAAAAAGAAAGAAGCGAATCGGACTTCAAGAATTTTGCTTAACAAGTATAATTAGCAATGTAATTAAAAAATAGGGTTCCTTGTATTCTGCTCTAAGAAATGCCAAAGCATGACTGGTGATCTTTTCATGACCAACACAATACTCACAGCATTGAATATATGGTGCTTTAATTATAGAAAAATAATCAATCTCATACGAAAACTCATGGAAATCAATAATAAAAACAGAACCTCGCAAAAATAAGAAGCACTGGGAATTGAATTCCTGCTTATGATGATTAACCAAGCCATCTATTTATGATGATTAACCAAGCCATCTATTCACGATGATTAACCAAGCCATCTATTTATGATGATTAACCAAGCCATCTATTTCTTGCGCGGAAGCATGTAAATGCTTTTGTTTTGCGTGAAAATTAAGGTACAAGAAACTTGATCATCAGTTTTCGAGAAAAGTGTACTGTCGTATCCCAGAGTTTTGATAAGTACATGAAGTTAATTACAGGTTTTCAAAACTTTTCTTTTTTTTAATCTTTCTTTTCTTTTTTCTTTTTTTTTTCTTTTCTTTTTTTTCTTTTGTTTTTCTTGGTTATAAAGTTTCACCATGAAGGAAAAAAATCAAATAAAAATAAACAACCTCAAAGAGTTCTTATCTGCATACGTATTCCATAAGCACAATCAAACAAAACAACAACGGCAGCTGAAGTCATCAAAAAAGAATAAAAGAAAATAAAAATAAAAAACACAACATAGGCTCAATTGAACCCAAAACTTGATCAATGATGAAACAGAAAGATACAATGTTTTTCACTGGTCCATGGACAACCAATCAGGTGTCGTTGAACCAAAAGCTGTCGCCATGTTGGCCCATGTAGGCCGGCCACCGCTGTCGGCCAAAGGGCAAAACACGCGCACACCGCTTGTCACTCGTGGTGTTGGTGACGTCAGAACACGTGCATTTAATCCGTAATCTGCACACAGAATTCTGTCCTGTTTGAGAACACGTGCATTTCATCCGTGTAACCTAAACACAGAATTCTGTCCTATTTACACAGGGTAAGTGAATCAGAGAGAGTGTGTTCTGTTTACACTGGGTAAGTGAATCAGAGAGAGTGTAAACAAATCATAAATAAATGTTAGCGAACCGCCCAGAGAACGTGGACAAACGAGTCACAAGACGAAACACAACTCGTTTCGACCTCTTAGGTCTTCATCGGGTGAGACATAAACGAATAAAACAACGAAAATTCACTTAGCTTTGATCGCTTCAGATCACTTCACAGGGTTCAGCGCAAGGAAGAAGGCGTTGTATGAGAACGAGGCTGTTGGAAGGGAAATAGTGAGCGAGTCAAAGTCGTAATGAAGATAATAATATTACTGATAGGAATACTAATAATGGTCAAAATATTGAGAGAGAGAGAGAGAGAGAGAGAGAGAGAGAGAGAGAGAGAGAGAGAGAGAGAGAGAGAGAGAGAGAGAGAAAAAGGGACAAGATTACTACCAATCTTAGTGTCAATAAGTATGGGTATGGGAGAAAGGAGAGTGGGTTAGAGGATTCTTAAACAGCAGGGTTGACGTGGCAACAGTCCCAGAGGCGAAGGCGATGGTGATGTCAATGCCAGTGGTAGTATCAATACTAGCAATAGTATTACTGAATGATACTGCTAACAACGATAGTGAAGGTTAAGGTAATGAAAGCATGATACAGATTATAGCTTTCTTATTTCTTATTATTTTTTTTTAAATTTATTATTATTATTATTTTAATGTTTCATTTAATTATTTATTTGATTATTATAAAAATGTATTTTCTAAATATATTTCTGTATCATGCTTTCATTACCTTAACCTTCACTATCGTTGTTAGCAGTATCATTCAGTAATACTATTGCTAGTATTGATACTACCACTGGCATTGACATCACCATCGCCTTCGCCTCTGGGACTGTTGCCACGTCAACCCTGCTGTTTAAGAATCCTCTAACCCACTCTCCTTTCTCCCATACCCATACTTATTGACACTAAGATTTGTAGTAATCTTGTCCTTTTTTTTTTTTTCCTCTCTCAATATTTTGACCATTATTAGTATTCCTATCAGTAATATTATTATCTTCATTACAACTTTGACTCGCTCACTATTTCCCTTCCAACAGCCTCGTTCTCATTCAACGCCTTCTTCCTTGCGCTGAACCCTGTGAAGTGATCTGAAGCGATCAAAGCTAAGTGAATTTTCGTTGTTTTATTCGTTTATGTCTCACCTGATGAAGACCTAAGAGGTCGAAACGCGTTGTGTTTCGTCTTGTGACTCGTTTGTCCACGTTCTCTGGGCGGTTCGCTAACATTTATTTATGATTTGTTTAGATTTCCGCCTGCAGTCGTCTCACTTTGCAACCAGAGAGTGTGTTCTGTTTACACAGGGTAAGTGAATCAGAGAGAGTGTGTTCTGTTTACACTCGGTAAGTGAATCAGAGAGAGTGTGTTCTGTTTACACAGGGTAAGTGAATCAGAGAGAGTCTGTTCTGTTTACACTGGATGAGTGAATCAGAGAGAGTCTGTTCTGTTTACACTGGATGAGTGAATCAGAGAGAGTGTGTTCTGTTTACACTGGATGAGTGAATATGAGAGAGTGTGTTCTGTTTACACTGGATGAATGAATCAGAGAGTGTGTTCTGTTTAC
>CM065748.1:7621086-7623586 GCA_033310375.1 Conus canariensis | reverse complement strand
ACGGTATGATTATAGTCCGGGTGGTCTTTTGGCAGGGAGGAGGGGGCCAAAGTGCCCGTGGACAACAGCCGCTGCAGTCCATTATCGTCATGCGGCCCCACGTGACGGCGTTTCCTCCTCATGAAGTTCAGTTTGGGTGTCTTTCGGTTTTCAGTCGTCTTTGCCTGATTCGGAGCCTTTCCGTGCCTCCTGCTGCTGCTTGAGTGTTGGTTTTCAGCGCTGGTATTGTTGACGTCATCGTTTGTGCGGTGGGCGTCACCGGTTTTTTCGTTTCTCGTTCCTTTCCTGGTGCCCGGATCTTGCTCAGGTCGCGCTGTGTTTTGAGCGCTGTGAAGATCTTCGTGCGGATTTGCTGCATGGTGCGAAAGTTTCTTGTCAGGTTTCTGATCTAAAGGGTGACGCACACGTGGAAACTTTGTGTCCTGCCTTTGCTTGCTTTTGCTGCCTGCAATGGTTGGGATTGCTTCACCGGCAACGTTGTTTCTACCGCTCTCACTCTCACCCCACTTCCCGGTGTTTTCAATGCCACTTTCCCCTGAGCGTCTGTCTAACACAGCTTTTTCAATGGCCGCTCTCAATCCTGTGTTCTCACTCTCCCGGCCCTGAAGATTGTGCAGCAGCTGATCAGAATCCATCTCGGGGAAATTTCTCTTCTGGAAGTAGTTTTTATAAGGCTGGTACCCGTCCTGGTACCCGGAACTGGGCAGTCTATATCTGTCGCTCGGGTAGTAGTTCGGGTATTCGTGTCTTTGGTTGAGATCGTAAGGGTAGGAGCCCTGCTCTTCGAAGTCTGTGTCCGTGTTGCCTTGGCTGGTTCTGGAGTAGGGTGTGTCATCTAAATCTTTCAGACCGTAAGAGGAGTCGAAGGGATAGAAACTGTATTTGTTGTACTGCTTATTCTGTGGCACCCGCTGCTGCTGCTGCTGCTGCTGCTGCTGTTGCTGTTGCGTGCAGCCGGTCTTCTCTGGTGGGCTCCTTGGTACTGCTGCTGCTGTGGACGTCTGTAGCGCTGAGGCTGGAGTGCTGGCCCTTTGTTGCTGGCGTGGGGGTAGTCTCCTCCTTCTTGCGGCAGGGATTGCTGAAGGTAGTCTCCCTTTGAATTGGTTAACTGCATGAGCTGTTCCAAGGCCAGTTTTCTCTGTGGAGAAGGAGGTTGGAGAGCGACGTTACGAATATCGCAGGGGTTCTCTGTCTGTCTGTCTGTTTGTCTGTCTGTTTGTCTGTCTGTCTGTCTGTCTGTCTGTCTGTCTGTCTGTCTCTCTCTCTCTCTCTCTCTCTCTCTCTTTCTCTCTCTCTCTCCTCTCTCTCTCTCTCTCTCTCTCTCTCTCTCTCTCTCTCTCTCTCTCTGTCTCTCACAGCCATTACATAAGAAGGGCAGTTTAGACAACCCCAACAATAGCAGAGGTATCTCGCTCACAGACATCGGCTGAAAACTTAATAGCCATATCATAAATCATAGATTACAAGTTTGGATTGATATGCATAATATCTTAAGTGAACATCAAGCTAGATTTTAGCAAAGACTATTCAACAATAGATCTTTTTTTTTTTTTTACACTTTTTGCCGTTATTCAGAAACAACTGTCTCAAAATCGTAAATTATAATTATGTTGCATTCATTGACTTCGAGAAAGCATTCGATTCTATTTCAAGGAAATTGCTATGGCCTATCCTACAGAAAAACGGAATTCGACGTAAATTATTTGATTGTGTGAAAAGCATGATTGTGTGAAAAGCATGTATACTAACTTAAAGACGCAGGTTAGAAATGGTTCATCTCTGACAGATTACATAAACTGCCTGCGTGGAGTAAAGCAAGGAGATGTTTGCCATCCTGTCTTATTTTCATTGTTTACTGACATAATTAACAACGGAAGGCATGGGGCTCTACTAACACCTACTCTTGTCGAGCTTTTAATATTGTTATTTGCAGATGATATTACATTAATATCCGAAACGCAAGTAAGGTTACAAAATCAGTTGAATAATTTGTATGAATCATCAACTAGATTAAGATTAAAAGTTAATATGAACAAAAGTAACATAATTGTTTCTTGTAAAAGCGGTTTTCTTGCCGCGCACGAACACTGGCATTTGGGCGGTTCTGAAATGAAAGTAATCAACACAAAATATTTAGGACCATATTTTTCTACAAAATTGAGTCTCTCATCCTCCTGTGGTGACCTAGCTGCACGAGGTAAAAAGACGGTTATTGGTATCTTGACATTATTATATCATTATGATATCCAGTCTATTGAATTGTTTTGTAAACTCTTTGATGCTAGAGTGCAGCCAGTACTTCTATATGGATCAGAAATTTGGGGTCGTGACGAAAGCGTAAAATACATAGAAAAAGTACACTTGTTTGCATTTAAACGCTTTCTAGGCGTCACAGAAAGAACTGCTAATGCGATGATTTATGGAGATACTGGTAGATTCCCATTGTATGTGAATGCATACACTAGATCAGTTAAATACTGAATCAAACTAACACGGATGA
>CM065748.1:7603586-7611086 GCA_033310375.1 Conus canariensis | reverse complement strand
TATGATTTATCAATGGGAGGTCGGCATCCCCTATGATTTATCAATGGAAAGGTCGGCATCCCCTATGATTTATCAATGGAAAGGTCAGGCATCCCCTATGATTTATCAATGGAAAGGTCGGGCATCCCCTATGATTTATCAATGGAGGAGGTCGGGCATCCCCTATGATTTATCAATGGAAAGGTCGGGCATCCCCTATGATTTATCAATGGAAAGGTCGGGCATCCCCTATGATTTATCAATGAGGAGGTCTGGCATCCCCTATGTTTTATCAATGGAAGGTCGGGCATCCCTATATTATCAATGGGAGTCGGGCATCCTTATTATCAATGGGAAGGTCAGGCATCCCCTATGATTTATCAATGGAAAGGTCGGGCATCCCCTATGATTTATCAATGGAGAGGTCAGGCATCCCCTATGATTTATCAATGGAAAGGTCGGGCATCCCCTATGATTTATCAATGAGGAGGTCGGGCATCCCCTATGATTTATCAATGGAAAGGTCGGGCATCCCCTATGATTTATCAATGGAAAGGTCAGGCATCCCCTATGATTTATCAATGGAAAGGTCGGGCATCCCCTATGATTTATCAATGAGGAGGTCGGGCATCCCCTATGTTTTATCAATGGAAAGGTCGGGCATCCCCTATGATTTATCAATGGAAAGGTCGGGCATCCCCTATGATTTATCAATGAGGAGGTCTGGCATCCCCTATGTTTTATCAATGGAAAGGTCGGGCATCCCCTATATTTATCAATGGGGAGGTCAGGCATCCCCTATGATTTATCAATGGGGAGGTCAGGCATCCCCTATGATTTATCAATGGAAAGGTCGGGCATCCCCTATGATTTATCAATGGGGAGGTCAGGCATCCCCTATGATTTATCAATGAGGAGGTCGGGCATCCCCTATGATTTATCAATGGAAAGGTCGGGCATCCCCTATGATTTATCAATGGGGAGGTCGGACATCCCCTATGATTTATCAATGGGGAGGTCAGGCATCCCCTATGATTTATCAATGGAAAGGTCGGGCATCCCCTATGATTTATCAATGGGGAGGTCGGACATCCCCTATGTTTTATCAATGGGTAGGTCGGGCATCCCCTGTTTTATCAATGGATAGGTCGGGCATCCCCTATGATTTATCAATGGAAAGGTCGGGCATCCCCTATGATTTATCAATGGAAAGGTCGGGCATCCCCTATGATTTATCAATGGAAAGGTCGGACATCCCCTATGATTTATCAATGGAAAGGTCGGGCATCCCCTATGATTTATCAATGGAAAGGTCGGGCATCCCCTATGATTTATCAATGGAAAGGTCGGACATCCCCTATGATTTGGTTTAAACAGATTTTATTTGTTCGAAAACAGTTTTGCAGCAATATTCATCAAATCATGGAGTACAACAAGCATAGGCTTATAAACCGTACTCTTTCAAAGAAAATGTACATTGGAGTGGCTGCGTCAGGAAATTATCAAAATGGAATTGGAAAGGAGGAAAATCAACAGACACAAACAAAAACAAAACAACAACAAAGACAAGCGAACAAACGAAAAGTCGTTTAACACACAAGAATACACTCAAACTACAACACAATAATAAAATAACCCCCTATGATTTATCAATGGGTAGGTTGGGCATCACCTTGGTCCCATGTGTGAGCTTCTCATCTTAACTCTTTCTTTGTTACCTGCAGTAGCTAGCACCGCGGATTCCAGGCCTTGAGGTTCTGGGTTCGATTCCCATCAGAGCCCTTTATCCTTGCAGGATATTCTGGCACATGACAGGTGCTGAGTTTGCTAAGGAATCAGTTGTGAAAACTGGGACCACACAGCCGAGTCTCACCCACTTAATCGACGCGTCTCTAGCTGTGAGTGTTATTCAAATTTCTTGACCAGCACTGCAGGTGTCTGTATCTCTCGGGCCTGACTGACACCAGTATACATAATGAAAAGTAGCTGAAAAGTACAGCCATGCTGTTGTCTCAGACCAGGATGGAACCCCAGAGTGTCCTGTACATCTTCCTCATCCTGATCGATCTGCATGAAATGTATTTCGAGTTTAGTTTCATTTACTTGCTTGTTTACTTATTCGTTCATTACGCTGGAACACCTCTGCGTGGTGACCTTATGGCTCAGCATAGGTGGAGCGGTGAATATGGACTATCCCATACGCCGTGACACCTCCTTGATGACTGTGTGACTGAACCTTCTTTTTTCATTCCTGTGACCTAAGTGGTCGTAGCGGGGCACGAGGGACGACTCCATCAATCTTCTTCTCCATCGCGGCCTGTCCTCTGCTTCTCGCCAGAGTTCTGGCAGCCTGAGGTTTGTGACTGAACCTATAGCTGTGGAAAAGTCTCCTGGCTCAGGAAAGTTCCATCCACTACACTTTCTCTATCACCAAAGACTCTTTTTTCAGGTGGTCAACTCAGAGTGACCTCTTGAAGGTCGTTCTCTTTGGGCTGGTCCACTCCATGTCCAGTGGGTCAGTCCTTCCATCAGGGCAGCGTGACGCACTGCACTGACCACATGACCACCGCCTTCTTTTAAGGTGGTGACTGTCATAGTTGTTCATATCACTGGGTTCATCTTGCTGTTGTGTTCTCTCTTTCAGAAGGTTCTTTCGCTTACTGTGTCAGTACTCCTCTGTGCTCCCTATCTGACCTCATATTGGTGCTTTCTTTTGGTCCATTTCACCTACTAATGTCAGTCATTCCTTGCATGATGTGAGACACAAGCATTTTACAGCAGATTCCATGAAAACCTTGTTCAGAGATGTTCCGCCTGACGCGATCTTTGAGTTCTTGAAAGAGATTAACATTTTTCATCGGATCTGAGATTTTACAGTGAAAAGTTTTTTTTTTTTTTTAACAAACTTTCGGATGGTTTTTTCGAAGATGTATTTTAAAGAATTGTGTGAATGAATGATTTGTGAGTTGATTTTAACGTGGTGACAGCCCTGATGTGGCCCTTTGTGGTCGGCTGGGCTATAAGCAACATTATCTTATCTTATTTTATCCCTGGGACCCATTTTTTCATCCCCTATGGACCATTTTGCCTGACCTATCGATCACAATAATCTATGGTCCATTTCAGTGACAGTGTTCACCCCCTTATGTTTTGTTTCATTTACCATGTCTATAGTCTACATGTCAGTCCTGCCGGAAGTCTACCAGTTCAGTCAGTCTTTGCCTAAACTAGGCTGACCCTGGAGAAAGGTCCAGTGACGGTGAGGAAAGACCCACTGACCACAGGGAAAGTCCTGTTGACAGTGGGAAAGACTACAACTTTGGATTCTCTCTTGAGGGCACATAAGACCGTATGGCGAAAGCTTGGCTGTGTCTGGAGTGGCACTGTCTTCATCTGTCCGTGGGCAGGGGTGGTTGGGTCTGTGGGGTGTGCTCGGCAGCTGGAGGGTTTTTCGCCGGTGGGCTCTGCAGTCATGAAATACGGGCTGGTACACCCATGGGGATGCTACTTTAAGGCTGTTAAGAGCTGCATCCTGTAGTCTGATTTACCTCTGTTCAGGAGCAGTTATGTCCCTTGATGTCTTAATGGAGTGTCCTGCGCGTGCCTGTACCCATCGTCAACACAGCGCAGGCCTCCAAGGGTGGTACAGGACTGCTCTAAAGGCAGGTGAAGACAGTGCTTCTCTGGGTCCTCCCCAGCACCTTCGGGTGTTTCTTTTTCTTCTTTGCCTAAACTAGGCTGACCCTGGAGAAAGGTCCAGTGACGGTGAGGAAAGACCCACTGACCACAGGGAAAGTCCTGTTGACAGTGGGAAAGACTACAACTTTGGATTCTCTTTTGAGGGCACATAAGACCGTATGGCGAAAGCTTGGCTGTGTCTGGAGTGGCACTGTCTTCATCTGTCCGTGGGCAGGGGTGGTTGGGTCTGTGGGGTGTGCTCGGCAGCTGGAGGGTTTTTCGCCGGTGGGCTCTGCAGTCATGAAATACGGGCTGGTACACCCATGGGGATGCTACTTTAAGGCTGTTAAGAGCTGCATCCTGTAGTCTGATTTACCTCTGTTCAGGAGCAGTTATGTCCCTTGATGTCTTAATGGAGTGTCCTGCGCGTGCCTGTACCCATCGTCAACACAGCGCAGGCCTCCAAGGGTGGTACAGGACTGCTCTAAAGGCAGGTGAAGACAGTGCTTCTCTGGGTCCTCCCAGCACCTTCGGGTGTTTCTTTTTCTTCTTTGCCTAAACTAGGCTGACCCTGGAGAAAGGTCCAGTGACGGTGAGGAAAGACCCACTGACCACAGGGAAAGTCCTGTTGACAGTGGGAAAGACTACAACTTTGGATTCTCTCTTGAGGGCACATAAGACCGTATGGCGAAAGCTTGGCTGTGTCTGGAGTGGCACTGTCTTCATCTGTCCGTGGGCAGGGGTGGTTGGGTCTGTGGGGTGTGCTCGGCAGCTGGAGGGTTTTTCGCCGGTGGGCTCTGCAGTCATGAAATACGGGCTGGTACACCCATGGGGATGCTACTTTAAGGCTGTTAAGAGCTGCATCCTGTAGTCTGATTTACCTCTGTTCAGGAGCAGTTATGTCCCTTGATGTCTTAATGGAGTGTCCTGCGCGTGCCTGTACCCATCGTCAACACAGCGCAGGCCTCCAAGGGTGGTACAGGACTGCTCTAAAGGCAGGTGAAGACAGTGCTTCTCTGGGTCCTCCCCAGCACCTTCGGGTGTTTCTTTTTCTTCTTTGCCTAAACTAGGCTGACCCTGGAGAAAGGTCCAGTGACGGTGAGGAAAGACCCACTGACCACAGGGAAAGTCCTGTTGACAGTGGGAAAGACTACAACTTTGGATTCTCTCTTGAGGGCACATAAGACCGTATGGCGAAAGCTTGGCTGTGTCTGGAGTGGCACTGTCTTCATCTGTCCGTGGGCAGGGGTGGTTGGGTCTGTGGGGTGTGCTCGGCAGCTGGAGGGTTTTTCGCCGGTGGGCTCTGCAGTCATGAAATACGGGCTGGTACACCCATGGGGATGCTACTTTAAGGCTGTTAAGAGCTGCATCCTGTAGTCTGATTTACCTCTGTTCAGGAGCAGTTATGTCCCTTGATGTCTTAATGGAGTGTCCTGCGCGTGCCTGTACCCATCGTCAACACAGCGCAGGCCTCCAAGGGTGGTACAGGACTGCTCTAAAGGCAGGTGAAGACAGTGCTTCTCTGGGTCCTCCCCAGCACCTTCGGGTGTTTCTTTTTCTTTGTTTCATTTACCATGTCTATAGTCTACATGTCAGTCCTGCCGGAAGTCTACCAGTTCAGTCAGGCCTTATGATCCGTTTTCACCTACTGTTTCCTTCTGCCCTATGCTTTAATCACAGACCATGTCCAGTTAGCACTATGGTCTTTTTCATCTACCACGTCAACCTTCTCCTATGATCTGTTTCACTTTCCGTGTCAGTCCTGCTCTATGATCTTTTTCATCCAACTAGTTCTTCTTTCGCTTATGGTCTATTTCCTTTATCATGTCAGTTTTTGTTCTCTATGGTCTTTTTCATCATCAACCGTCTCAAATGGTCCGTTTCACGAGCCATTCTAATCCTTCACTTTGATCTCTTCTCACGCATTATGCCAAACGTCCTCCTATAGCCTAGCTCACCTATTCTATCAGTCCTGCTCTACTGGCTAGCCATCCTTGTCCTCTACTCCACTTCACTCCACCCTGTCAATCCTAACCCATGGTCTTTTTCACTAGCAAAGTAATCTTCAGCTATGTTCTATTTCACCTATGACGTCAATGTTGTCCTACAGTCTTTTCCACTGAGAATGATACTCCTCTCTTGTGGTGTATTTCTCAAACCATGTCAATGACACCCGACATTTTTTTTTCTTTTTATCCAAAGTGTCAGCCTTCACATTTGGTCTGTTTTACAGGCCATGTCAGCCATTACCTGTGGTCTAGTTGATAAGGCATTTCAGCCCTCTCCTATGATCTTTTCCATATGCATTATACAATCCATCCCTAGCAGATAACTTTATCCTGCCGAACACTTTCTATTATATTGTCCAAATTACATTAACACTAGGAAAGACACGATTTCCACCCTTGCACCCAATCTGCTCGAAGTTGGTATTCTTCTCCGTGGTAAGCAATCCCTCCGACGTGAGGACAGCGAAGCTATATTCAAAACTGTTCATCGTTTTATCAAACAATCTAAACGTTTTTGAAGAACATGTTGTAAAACTTCGCATGCAGTAAAGATACATATGTTTATGATAATGAACTCTTAGAGCAGAACACATTCTCTCTCTCTGTCTCTCTCTGTCTCTCTCTGTCTCTCTGTCTCTCTGTCTCTCTCTCTCTCTCTCTCTCTCTCTCTCTCTCTCTCTCTCTCTCTCTAAAACGCTTCATATAATGCACTTTATAGTTTTTAGTGTTTACTCTTTGCTTACTACTATCTTTTCTAATTTTTCCTCGATTTTGTACATGTTTGTGTTTATGTATATGTGTATGTGTGAAGTATGTTTATGTACATGTATATATTTAAATTTTGTATACGTGTGGGTATGTTTTTTTCCGTCTTTTGTTTAGCATAGTAACGTTAATAGTATCCTGTCATTTCCTTGTCATATGTGTAATTACAAACATTTGAACACACTATAAGCATTAGTTGTTGATGTTCAAATTTTCACATTTTTTGTAAAGCTACGTGATTGTAAAGTGGAAAATAAATTTGTTTAAACCAGATAACTTCGTCCATCAGTTCAATTCAGCCGTGTGGTCTTTTTCATCCACTATGTCAATCCTCTCCCATAGTCAGTTTCACTTACCATGTCAATCCTGCCCTCCTTCAAGTGATCCAGGGTGATGACCCACAAAGACCCCCCATGAGTTTCGCCCCCAGTGCCAAACAGCACCACCTGAGTTCCGTCCTCCTGCTGGTAAATCTGGGGGGAGTAGTAGCTCTCCTTGCCCTCTGGCACCACCATCCAGCGCAGCACCTTGCCCGTCCTGCCGCTCATCAGAGCGATCCTCCCCGTCTCCCGCGTCTTGCTGTCTGCACAGCGAAAAGAGAAACAACAATTTAAAAAAAATGTCCGGGGTGTCTGGTTTTGGTTAGGGAGGGGTGAAAACAATCTGTCGTTGCTTTCTCTCGGTATCTTGCTCACTAGATATTTAGAGTTCAAGAGAGAGAGAGTTCAAGAGAGTTCAAGAGAGTTCAAGAGAGAGAGAGAGAGAGAGAGAGAGTTTTGGTTGTCATTAATTTGAGGATTTCTTCCCCCCCCCCCCCCCTCTTTTTTTCTTATTTTGAAAGAGTTAGGGGGTAATATGCGTCTGCACGCATTTACAAAAAGAGTGAACACACACACACACACACAACACACACACACACACACACACACACACACACACACACACACACACACACGCATTTAAAAAAAAGCACTAGAAATGCATTTGATAGAAACTCTGCGTATCAGTTGAAGTCATTTCGATTAATACAATCCCCTTATCCCCATCTCTCTCTCTCTCTCTCTTCTCT
>CM065748.1:7576086-7598586 GCA_033310375.1 Conus canariensis | reverse complement strand
CTTTTTTCTTCTTCTTCTTCTTCTTCTTCTTCTTCTTCTTCTTCTTCTTCCTCTTCTTCTTCTTCTTCTTCTTCTTCTTCTTCTTCTTCTTCTTCTTCTTCTTCTTCTTCTTCTTCTTCTTCTTCCTCTTCTTCTTCTTCTTCTTCTTCTTCTTCTTCTTCTTCTTCTTCTTCTTCTTCTTCTCTCCCTCTCCCATTCACCCTCTCCCCTTACTATCGCCTCCCCTTTCCTATGCCTGTCTCTCTAATTCCAGATTTACCACAAGTTTTCGCAGAATATACCTTGCCCTACGGTCACAGAACCATCCTTGCCTGTAACGTTTGCCTAACATGACTGTGACGTTTGCCTAACATGACTGTGACGTTTGCCTAACATGCCTGTAACGTCTGCCTAACATGCCTGTAACGTTCGCCTAGCATGACTGTGACGTTTGCCTGATATGACTGTAACGTTTGCCTTATTGCCTGTAACCGTTTGTCTAACAGTCGTTTTACATTTACCTCACGAACTGCCGGAAAGTTTTACTCTATGATCACAGCTATGAATAGGAGGCTGGCTACCTAAGTATATAAGAACTACCCTGACTTGAACTGGAAAACAAACAAACAAACAACAACGACAACAACAACTCTACCAGAACAACACCCAGACAATATTCTGTGGAGTAAACAGAAACAACCAGGATGGGAATAAGCGGCGTGGGTGCAGTGTCACTGAGGTGGCACAGAAGATGGAACAGGAAACAAGATGCAAAGCATATAAACGTACTCCCAGTTTATCAGGAATACGCGTGAGATATTCCATAAAGAGGAAAAACGGCTATTCTGGTAAGCATCGGCCATCATCTGTGACCCAGAATGAACATACCTACAATTTTTCAGAAAGATCGGCCAAGTACTTTCTGAGATATTCCATAAAGAAGAAAAACCGTTATGGGCCGTTATAGCCGTTAGTAACGGCTATAACGGTAAAATAAAACATCGGGCATCAACCGTGACCCATAATGAACATACCTACAAATGTTCAGAAAGATCGGCCCAGTAGTTTTGTCTGGAGCGAGTGAAACACATTTTGACCACGGACGGACAGACAGGCAGACAGACACTCAGACAGAACTGGGAGTATAAAAAAAGGGAAAAACAGCAACAACAACAACAACAACGAAAACAACCAGAACAACATGCAGACAACATTCTGCTGAGTAAACCGAAACAAACACCGGGAGGATTATGGCCTGTATACCATATGACAGTGTCCCCCCAGGACACAACGGAGTGTCTCCTCGGAAAAAAATGTAATGTGACATAAAAAAAATGGAACCGCAGTCCGCCTGCAGCCAATAACACGACAACGTAGAGCATGCCTCTCCAACGTTGTTTAGTCTGAATCTCTCTCTCTCTCTCTCTCTCTCTCTCTCTCTCTCTCTCTCTCTCTCTCCCCTCTCTCTCTCTCCTCTCTTTCTCTCTCTCTCTCTCTCTCTCTCTCTCTCTCTCTCTGGCTCTCTCTGTGTGTCTCTCTCTTTCTGTCTCTGTCTCTCTGTCTCTCTGTCTGTCTGTCTCTCCCTCTCTGTCTGTCTGTCGCTCTCTCTCTCCCTCTCTCTCTCTCTCTCTCTCTCTCTGTCTGGGCAAAGCGGCATAAATGGAGACATGTATGAAGCCAGAGGTAGCTGTGGCCCGGTGGTTAGAACTTTTGCCAGCACAATTGAGCTGACGGATCGTGAGTTCGAACCGCGGATGGGGTTGTTTGGTTTTTTTTTCATCTTCAAACCCGTGTCTGTCCACCTGGCAGTCAAAGCCCTCTCTGTCCACCCCGCAGTCAAACCCCTCTCTGTCCCCCTGGCAGTCAAACCCCTCTCTGTCCACCCGGCAGTCAAACCCCTCTCTGTCCACCCGGCAGTCAAACCCCTCTCTGTCCACCCGGCAGTCAAAGCCCTCTCTGTCCACCCGGCAGTCAAACCCCTGTCTGTCCACCCGACAGTCAAACCCCTGTATGTCCATCCGGCAGTCAAACCCCTCTCTGTCCACCCGGCAGTCAAAGCCCTCTCTGTCCACCCGGCAGTCAAACCCCTCTCTGTAAACCCGGCAGTCAAAGCCCTGTCTGTCCACCCGGCAGTCAAACCCCTCTCTGTCCACCCGGCAGTCAAAGCCCTCTCTGTCCACCCGGCAGTCAAACCCCTCTCTGTAAACCCGGCAGTCAAAGCCCTGTCTGTCCACCCGGCAGTCAAACCCCTCTCTGTCCACCCGGCAGTCAAACCCCTGTCTGTCCACCCGGCAGTCAAACCTCTGTCTATCCACCCGGCAGCCAAACCCCTGTCTATCCACCCGGCACTCAAAGCCCTCTCTGTCCACCCGGCAGTCAAACCCCTCTCTGTTCACCCGGCAGTCAAACCCCTCTCTGTCCATCTGGCAGTCAAACCCCTCTCTGTTCCCCCCCGGCAGTCAAACCCCTGTCTATCCACCCGGCACTCAAAGCCCTCTCTGTCCACCCGGCAGTCAAACCCCTCTCTGTCCACCCGGCAGTCAAACCCCTCTCTGTCCATCTGGCAGTCAAACCCCTGTCTGTCCACCCGGCAATCAAACCCCTGTCTGTCCACCCGGCAGTCAAACCCCTGTCTATCCGCCCGGCAGTCAAAGCCCTCTCTGTCCACCCCGCAGTCAAACCCCTCTCTGTCCACACGGCAGTCAAACCCCTCTCTGTTCCCCCCAAGCAGTCAAACCCCTGTATGTCCACCCCGCAGTCAAACCCCTCTCTGTCCACCTGGCAGTCAAACCCCTGTATGTCCACCCGGCAGTCAAACCCCTCTCTGTCCACCCGGCAGTAAAAACCCTCTCTAACCACCCGGCAGTCAAACCCCTGTCTGTCCACCCGGCAGTCAAAACCCTGTCTGTCCACACGGCAGTCAAACCCCTCTCTGTCCACCCGGCAGTCAAACTCCTCTCTGTCCACCCGGCAGTCAAACCCCTCTCTGTCCACCCGGCAATCAAACCCCTCTCTGACCACCCGGCAGTCAAAGCCCTCTCTGTCCACCCGGCAGTCAAACCCCTCTCTGTCCACCCGGCAGTCAAACCCCTGTCTGTCCACCCGGCAGTCAAAGCCCTCTCTGTCCACCCGGCAGTCAAATCCCTCTCTGACCACCCCGCAGTCAAACCCCTCTCTGTCCACCCCGCAGTCAAACCCTCTCTCTGTCCACCCCGCAGTCAAACCCCTCTCTGTCCACCCGGCAATCAAACCCCTGTATGTCCATCCGGCAGTCAAAGCCCTCTCTGTCCACCCGGCAGTCAAAGCCCTCTCTGTCCACCCGGCAGTCAAACGCCCTCTCTGACCACCCGGCAGTCAAAGCCCTCTCTGTCCACCCGGCAGTCAATGGCTACCTGATTCAGGTCAGGGAAGGTGAAAGACGGTGGAAGGAGAAGGATGGGCCCCGTCTTCTGTCATACCGTGCCCCAGATGCGATGGATATCTGACAGCTCACTGCCCCCACGGCCGATAGGAGAGAGCGAGAGAGAGAGCGAGAGAGAGAGGGAGAGAGAGAGAGAGAGAGAGTGTGTGTGTGTGTGTGTGTATGTGTGAGTCAGAGAGAGAGAGAGAGAGAGAGAGAGAGAGTGTGTATGTATGTATGTCTGTGTGTATGTGTGATTGTGTGATAGAGAGAGAGAGGTCAGAGGGTCAGATAAAGGGACAGGGACAGCAATAGATAGATAGAGAGCGAGAGAGCGAGAGAGACAGACAGACAGACAGACAGACAGACAGACAGAGAGCGAAAGAGCGAGCGAGAGAGAGAGAGAGAGAGAGAGAGAGAGAGAGAGAGAGAGAGAGAACAGACAGACAGGGGGGGGGGGTAATCTAATATATAAATGGCAAATTCTGTCTGTGTGTGTGTGTGTGTGTGTATCTGTGTACGCTATAGACTCAAAAACGGCTCAACCGATTGTCATGAAATTTGGCAGGTACGTCTGTTGTCACCCGAGGATGGTTTTGGGCTAATCACTAAAAAAATAAAACCGTTAAAAACCGTTAAAAAACTGTTATAACGGTTTCAAAGACATCTTTTTCCTCTGCTTTTCTTCAAATAGCCGTTGTGACATTGCACAGGTACAGGACTACTTCTCTAAAATTAAAACCGTTATTTGGCAGTTAAAAAACGTTATTTATAACAGTTAAAAACCGTAAAAAACACCAAACCCTATCAAAGAAACTGTTTAAAACCCGATCTTCTTGAAATTTAGCAGGTATGTCTGTTGTGACCCGAGGATGGTTTTGGGCTAATCTTTAAAGAAATAAAACATTTAAAAACCGTTAAAAAACTGTTATAACGGTTTCAAAGACATCTTTTTCCTCTGCTTTTCATCAAATGGCCGTTGTGACATTGCACAGGTACATCGAACCTAGGGACATCTCCCGAGTAACATAGGGTCATTGGACAGTTTCTACGACAGTTATTTATGACCGTTAAAAACCGTGAACAACACGTACCCCCTAAAAACGATCAAAAATACAATCTTTTCTGATGTTGGCGGCAAAGGGAGTCCTCGGATCGCCACCAAACTTGGCATGAGTCTAGAAGGACATACTGTGAATAACATTGGGTCATTCGATAGTTTTTACGACCGTTATTTATCACCGTTAAAAAGCGTTATTTTCTAAATTTAGACCTTTCTTGATGAAATTTGGTATACAGGTGTATTTTTAAATGCTGAACAATGATATACAACTTACACGAACTGAAACTTAAAATTGACCGTTAAAAACCGTTATTATATAAATTTAGACCGTTCTTGATGAAATTCGGTATACAGATGCAGTTTTACACACTGAACAATGATATACAACTTACACGAACGGAAACTTAAAAATTGACCGTTAAAAGCCGTTATTATATAAATTTAGAGCGTTCCTGATGAAATTCGGTATACAGACGCAGTTTTACACGCTGAACAATGATATACAACTTACACGAACGGTAACTTAAAATTGAGCGTTAAAAACCGTTAAGATCCGTTATTTTCTAAATTTAGACCTTTCTTGATGAAATTTGGTATACAGGTGCAGTTTTACACGCTGATCAATGATAGACAACTAATATGAACAGAAACTTAAAATTGACTGTTAAAAACCGTTAATTTCTAAATTTAGAGATGGTATCACCGTTAAAAAGCGTTATTTTCTAAATTTAGACCTTTCTTGATGAAATTTGATATACAGGTGTAGTTTTCAATGCTGAACAATGATATACAACTTACACGAACCGAAACTTAAAATTGACCGTTAAAAACCGTTATTATATAAATTTAGACCGTTCTTGATGAAATTCGGTATACAGATGCAGTTTTACACACTGAACAATGATATACAACTTACACGAACGGAAACTTAAAAATTGACCGTTAAAAGCCGTTATTATATAAATTTAGAGCGTTCCTGATGAAATTCGGTATACAGACGCAGTTTTACACGCTGAACAATGATATACAACTTACACGAACGGAAACTATAAAATTGAGCGTTAAAAACCGCTAAGATCCGTTATTTTCTAAATTTAGACCTTTCTTGATGAAATTTGGTATACAGGTGCAGTTTTACACGCTGATCAATGATAGACAACTAATATGAACAGAAACTTAAAATTGACAGTTAAAAACCGTTAATTTCTAAATTTAGAGATGGTAGTCTGCAGAGGATTTCAGAAATACACCGAAGTTATGATGCTCTGCAATACCGTCTGATTTTTGTCTGTCAACAAGAGCCATGGTCAGACATTTTCATCCCGTGGGGCAGATCTGACCGTTCCGTGTTTTACACATGGAATGTTCTACGTTGCAGCATCACGAACTGGAAGCGCAGAAACACTGACTATACTTGCGCCAAACAGGGAGACCAGAAATGTTGTCAACCCAGAGGCCCTCCAATAGACATAATATATCGTGAAAATGCAATCTTTTCACAGAGTTGTCATGTTTGAGTTGTGTTTAACGTCCGTGCCCAAATCAAGGATATGCAGACGGCTGGTCCGTCACATTAGACTGACACCTGCGGGGCCAGGGTGGACATCGGGGTGAACTACGGTCATTTTAGCTGGAAACATTCCACGTTAAAATTTCCAAGACCAAGCCGGGATTCGAAACCACGACCTTTGGATCATGAGTCCAGCGCCTTATCAACTAGGTTATGGCGGCCCCTATAGAGTTGTCATTTTGGAGCACTTCAATCGAGGAATTGAGAATGCATCGGTAAGTTCATTAAGTACAGGCATCCCTCTATCGACTGTGTATCGTATTACGAAAAAAAATTGTGAGGTAAAATTGATTGAGAGGCAAGAAGGGTCATAGAGCAGGGTGAGGACAGCTACCCCAAGTACAGGAGACGTGAGGAGTCTGAATGAGGACATACTGGGACTGTGAAGCTTGGGCAGAGAGAAATCATCGTCACCAACCAGTGGGTTGTCCCCTACAACCCTTACCTCCTACATTAGTTCAACTGCCACATCAATGTGGAAATATGCAGTAGCATAAAATTCATCAAGTACGTCCTGAAGTATGTCCACAAGGGCACAGACCAAGCCGTCTTCCAACTCCAAGCCACTCAGGCAGGTGAAGGAGCAGCTCAACAACCTCCAGTCATTGATGAGATCCAAATGTACCAGAATGCCCGCTACGTTGGCAGCATCGAGGCGACCTGGAGACTCCTGGGATTTGACCTGCATGAGCGCCACCCCATGGTGCAGAGACCAGCTGTCCATTTGGAGAATGGACAATGGGTCTACTTCAATCCACACAACGCAGCGCAAAGAGCACAAGGCTCTCCCCCAGAAGCAACCCTTACCGCCATCTTTAGCCTATGCTCTCAAGACCCTACAGCACGAGAGCTGAAGTACGTGGAAGTCCCTGAGCACTTCACATTGATGTCCACTCAGAATATGTGGAAGAAACGACAAAGGGGCACTGCAATCCGGCGATTGTACAGTATCAGTCCTCGCCAGGGAGAGTGCTACTTCTTGAGGCTTCTACTCAACGTTATGAAAGGATCCCGTTCGTACGAGGAGCTGAAGATTGTCAACGGCTATGTCCACAACATTTTTCGAGATGCTTGCAATGCTCTTGGACTCCTAGATGATGACCGCCTTCTACAACTTGCCCTGGAGGAAGCCTCCATCTCTCAGAGACCCCGACTGCTGCGTGACTTCTGTATTATCCTGGTGGCTTTCAACCCCAGTAACCCAGGCAACCTGTGGAACCTCTTCAGAGACCATCTTGCTGAAGATTTCCTCTTCCAAGTCCGAAGAGATGTCTATTATGAAGCGCAGTACACAGATGCCATCTACAACCAAGCTCTTACTGTGATTCAGGACAAACTCTTCCTTCTTGGAGGCAAGTCTACAGAGGAGTATGGGATGCCAACAGTCACACAACAACAAACTGTGCCTCGAGAATACTACCGCGAGACCAATTACGACACTACTGCACTCCGGGCAGCAGCTGATGACCAGCTGAAGAAGCTGACAGCTGACCAGAGAGACGTGTACGACAGCTTTATGACCATGGTTGAGCAGAGGCAGGATCCCACAGCAAGCAGCAACATAATGTTCCTTGATGCTCCATGAGGGACAGGAAAGACCATCCTGAATCTTATCCTGAACAGGATCCGCTCCACAGGCAAAATAGTGCTAGCCACTGCTTCCAGTGTCATTGCCGCTACTCTTTTGCCGGGTGGGTGGACAGTAAATAGCATTTTCAAGGTCCCTCTGGATGCCAACAAGCAAGAAACGCCAACCTGCTCTGTCAAGCGTGGGTCAACGTTGGCCAAAGTCATCAAAGAGGCTGCAACCGTCATAATTGATGAAGCTCCCATGACCCACAAAGCTGTCTACGAGGCCATGGACTCTACGCTGCAGGACATCACCCAAGTGCACAGGCCAATGGGAGGCATCCCAACGCTGTTCTGTGGGGACTTCAGGCAGATCCTCCCTGTCGTCCTCAATGGCATCAGAGCCAACATTGTCAACGCCTGTCTGATAGCCAGGAGGATCTGATAGAAGCAGTCTACCCGGATCTTCATGCTCACTGTGCAGACTCAGACTGGTTAGCGGAAAGGGCCATAATCTCCTCCCTGAACGAGACTGTCAACAGGCTGAACAGAAAAATCGTAGCTGACTTCCCTGGAGAGGAAACTGTACAGATCTGTTGACACGGCCAAGAATGATGATGAGGCAGTCCTTTATCCACAAGAACTCCTGAACTCCATTGAGATTTCTGGACTTCCACCACATGAACTGTTGCTGAAATCTGGAGTCCCTATTATCATTCTCCGCTCACTGGACCCGCCAAAGGTGATCAATGGCACCCGATGTGTCTTCACCAGACTGCACAGGAACGTTGTAGAAGCGAAAATATCATGTGGCCCCCACAAAGGTGAACCGGTGCTGCTCCCCAGAATTCCTCTGGAACCCATGGACTCACCCCTGCCATTCCAGTTCTGACGGCTTCAGTTTCCCATGAAACCAGCTTTCGCTCTGACAATCATCAAGAGCCAGGGTCCGACATTTTCATCCCTTGGGGCAGACCTGACCGTTCCGTGTTTTACACATGGAATGTTCTACGTTGCAGCATCACGAACTGGAAACGCAGAAACACTGACTATGCTTGCGCCAAACAGGGAGACGAGAAATGTCTACCCAGAGGCTCTCCAATAGAGAGATACATGATACATCGTGAAAAGACAGTCTTTTCACAGAGTTGTCATGTTTGAGTTGGATTTAACGTCCGTGCCAAAATCAAGGATATGCAGACGGCTGGTCCGTCACATTAGACTGACACCTGCGGGGCCAGGGTGGACATCGGGGTGAACTACGGTCATTTTAGCTGGAAACATTCCACATTAAAATTTCCAAGACCAAGCCGGGATTCGAAACCACGACCTTTGGATCATGAGTCCAGTGCCTTATCCACTAGGTTATGGCGGCCCCTACAGATTTGTCATTTTGGAGCACTTCAATCGAGGAATTGAGAATGCATCAGTAAGTTCACAAAGTACAGGCATCCCTCTATGGACTGTGTATCTATGGAAAAAAATTCGTGAGGGAAAACAGATTGAGAGGCAAGAAGGGAGTGGGCGTCCGAAGAAATTGGGTGAAGTAGATAGGAGGAGGCTGGGGCAATTGGTTCGGCATGGGAAAAACGAAACAACCCAAGCTGAATTTTATTGTATTGTCTTTTAAGTGGTGAGAGAGAGGGGTGGCCAGAAAATTATTGTACAGATATACCCGAGCGAAGCCGGGTACACCGGCTAGTATATATATATATCTAATATATAAATGGCAAATTCTGTCTCTGTGTGTGTGTGTGTGTGTGTCTGTGTACGCTATAGACTCAAAAAACGGCTCAACCGATTGTCATGAAATTTGGCAGGTACGTCTGTTGTCACCCGAGGATGGTTTTGGGCTAATCTCTAAAAAAATAAAACCGTTAAAAACCGTTAAAAAACTGTTATAACGGTTTCAAAGACATCTTTTTCCTCTGCTTTTCTTCAAATGGCCGTTGTGACATTGCACAGGTACATCGAACCTAGAGGGACATCTCCCGAGTAACATAGGGTCATTGGACAGTTTCTACGACAGTTATTTATGACCGTTAAAAACCGTTAACAATACGTACCCCCCTAAAAACGATCAAAAATACAATCTTTTCTGATGTTGGCGGCAAAGGGAGTCCTCGGATCGCCACCAAACTTGGCATGAGTCTAGAAGGACATACTGTGAATAACATTGGGTCATTCGATAGTTTTTATGACCGTTATTTATCACCGTTAAAAAGCGTTATTTTCTAAATTTAGACCTTTCTTGATGAAATTTGGTATACAGGTGTAGTTTTCAATGCTGAACAATGATATACAACTTACACGAACTGAAACTTAAAATTGACCGTTAAAAACCGTTATTATATAAATTTAGACCGTTCTTGATGAAATTCGGTATACAGATGCAGTTTTACACGCTGAACAATGATATACAATTTACACGAACGGAAACTTAAAAATTGACCGTTAAAAACCGTTATTATATAAATTTAGAGCGTTCCTGATGAAATTCGGTATACAGATGCAGTTTTACACGCTGAACAATGATATACAAATTACACGAACGGAAACTTAAAATTGAGCGTTAAAAACCGTTAAGATCCGTTATTTTCTAAATTTAGACCTTTCTTGATGAAATTTGGTATACAGGTGCAGTTTTACACGCTGATCAATGATAGACAACTAATATGAACAGAAACTTAAAATTGACCGTTAAAAGCCGTTAATTTCTAAATTTAGAGATGGTATCACCGTTAAAAAGCGTTATTTTCTAAATTTAGACCTTTCTTTGATGAAATTTGGTATACAGGTGTAGTTTTCAATGCTGAACAATGATATACAACTTACACGAACCGAAACTTAAAATTGACCGTTAAAAAATCGTAGCTGACTTCCCTGGAGAGGAAACTCTGTACAGATCTGTTGACACGGCCAAGAATGATGATGAGGCAGTCCTTTATCCACAAGAACTCCTGAACTCCATTGAGATTTCTAGACTTCCACCACATGAACTGTTGCTGAAATCTGGAGTCCCTATTATCATTCTCCACTCACTGGACCCGCCAAAGGTGATCAATGGCACCCGATGTGTCTTCACCAGACTGCACAGGAACGTTGTAGAAGCGAAAATATCATGTGGCCCCCACAAAGGTTAACCGGTGCTGCTCCCCAGAATTCCTCTGGAACCCATGGACTCACCCCTGCCATTTCAGTTCTGACGGCTTCAGTTTCCCATGAAACCAGCTTTCGCTCTGACAATCATCAAGAGCCAGGGTCCGACATTTTCATCCCTTGGGGCAGACCTGACCGTTCCGTGTTTTACACATGGAATGTTCTACGTTGCAGCATCACGAACTGGAAACGCAGAAACACTGACTATACTTGCGCCAAACAGGGAGACCAGAAGTGTTGTCTACCCAGAGGCCCTCCAATAGACATGATACATCGTGAAAATGCAATCTTTTCACAGAGTTGTCATGTTTGAGTTGGATTTAACGTCCATGCCCAAATCAAGGATATGCAGACGGCTGGTCTGTCACATTAGCCTGACACCTGCGGGGCCAGGGTGGACATCGGGGTGAACTATGGTCATTTTAGCTGGAAACATTCCACGTTAAACTTTCCAAGACCAAGCCGGGATTCGAAACCATGACCTTTGGATCATGAGTCCTGCGCCTTATTAAGGCGTTTATTAGGTATCAATTTATGTACGTATTCAATTTGTGACTTTTCAGAGAGAGAGAGAGAGAGAGAGAGAGAGAGAGAGAATATGAATGCGAATAGTTTTATGTGGTTTAGGCTATTAAGGCCCTTCACAAAACGGACTATGGAGGAATGGGATGGGGGAACAGGGTAGGGGGTGAGGGCAGGTGAGAAATGGAGTGAGGACGGAAGCACATACACGAAAATTATGTGGAAACAACGTTGTACAATTGGCCTTTACAAACCTTCATCTTGACATGGATCCGACATCGTGGTATTAAATACATTTGTAACTAATCCTTGGACTGTCAATCACACATAGTAATAGTCCACCTCACAACTTTACAACAAAACAGTTACGATGGGTCATAGTGAGGATTTCCTTTCACAACATCTTTGCTCCAGGTAGAAGTGATGTGTTTAACTTCGCCACAAACACGGAGGAGATTGACCAAGTTCTTCCCTCTTTCCTCAATAGTTGCCATTATTTGTGTGTGAATGTTTTGTTGACAAGATTCTGTGTGCTGCTGCACATTAGCTTCTTTAGTGAGCTAGGCACTATCTGTGCCTCATGTGCTTGATCTAACATTAGTTTTGTGCTCTGTGTCGGGTAAATGCATCGATTTTGAATCACGTTCGGTTGTATTATTTTCCTCGTCATAGCCTTCAGTATTTTTTACTCTAACAGTCATATGGAAATCTGTTTCTGCTACGCGCTTTTTCTCAGAGTCATCACACACTTTCACTAACTGTGTATTGACGCCACACAGTTTCATGTAAATTTGCTGTTGATTGTTTTGAGTATCATACAAAGACTGGGGAAGAGAGGAAGGCAAATGATGATTATTGTCAGCTACATGGTTATCAGTATAAACAGTTTTTTTCACTGTCAGAATCAGCAGCATAGAACAAACTGGGCAGAGTTGGCAAAAATAAACCAGATGGAGATGAAAGGGCTGCCTTGCCTACCCTTGGCTTCCTCTGTGTTTCACAGTGTTATCCCTGTTTACCTGGAAGGGGCACTTTCTGCGATACACAGCATGGATGCTGTGGTAGTAACGTGACAGGGAATAATCGGTTATAGTATTGAACCTCAGGACAACCACAATGTGGTTTCCTTTGCTTTCAATTTTGAACGGGAATAGCGTCATGTTCTGCAGTGCTGAGTTCAACATACTTTCTAAAGTTGACGGGAGATTCATAGCAGGCATACCAACAGACTTGTGTAGGAAACACCTGAATATTTGAATGAGCTGCTGGTTGGGGAGGAACAAAAGTGAACTTAAAAAGGCATAAACATCTCAAAGTAGAATAGGTGTCTGTTAGCAGTGGGGTAAGACATCCGTCTGAAAAAGGCACGCCTTCAGACGCCCACCCATCCAAAAGCTGCAGGTTCGAATCCAGGCAGAACAAAGAAAAAATGTGAAGAATGAAAAAAAAAATGTGAAAAATAGTTAATTAGTTAGTTAGTCAGTCATGTAGTTAGGTAGTAAGTAAGGTAGTTACTCAGTTAATTAGTTAATCAGTTAGCTAGCTATTTAATTAGTTACTTAGTTAGTTAATTAGTTAGTTAGTGAGAATTGTTTTTTCTTTTTTGGGGGTGCTTCAACCAGACTACAAGTAGTAAAGAGCCTCTTTCTGTCTCTAAGTTTGCAATTGTCTAAAAAAAAAAAAAAAAAGAAAGAAAAAATTGTATATGTCCATAACCATAAGAGAAAATAAAAAGAGTAAAAGAGAAAGGAATAGAGTGCAAAAAGGAAACAAAGAAACAAAGAAGAGATGGAAATAGGAAGATAAAGAAAGAAATAAGAATGACATGTAAGACAGAGAGGACTGGTGTACCATGAATATATTATGAGAAGATGGTTATAAATTGAGAATGAGAGAACTAACTTACTAACTAATTAAGTAATCAACTAATTATTTTTTTCAGTTACCCACCATGCAGACTTTGGGGTTTGTTTGCCAATTTGTTCATCTCTCTTGGTTTTGTGGTTCTTTTCCTTCTTACCTTCCTTCTGTCCTTCCTTTCTTTCTTCTTTCTTTTTTTTCATCATTTGGTCTAGTGGTATCTATAAATTAGTTCTTTATTGATATACTCATTTACTTAATTTATATATATATATATATATATATATTCATATATATATATATATATATATATATATATATATATATATACATACATACATTCACTTATTCATTATCTGTTTACTTATTAAGGCGTATATTAGGTATTCATTTATATACGTATACAATTTGTGACTTTTCAAAGAGAGAGAGAGAGAGAGAGAGAGAGAGAGAGAGAGAGAGAGAGAGAGAGAGAGACAGAACGAATATGAATGCGAATAGTTTTATGTGGTTTAGGCTATTAAGGCCCTTCACAAAACGGACTATGGAGGAATTTGATGGGGGAACAGGGTAGGGGTGAGGGCAGGGGAGAAATGGAGTGAGGACGGAAGCACATACACGAAAATTATGTGGAAACAACGTTGTACAATTGGCCTTTACAAATCTCCATCATGACATGGATCCAACATCGTGGTATTAAATAGATTTGTACTGTTTGCCAATTTCATTATCTCTTCGTTTTGTGGTTCTTTTCCTTTCTACCTTCATTCTGTCCTTCCTTTCTTTCTTCTTTCTTTTTTTGATCATTTGGTCTAGTGGTATCTATAAATTAGTTATTTATTCATATACTTATTTACTAAATTATATATATATATATATATATATATATATATATAATATACTTTTTTTTTTCATTCATTCATTATTTGTTTATTTATTAAGGCGTTCATTAGGTAGTAATTTATGTACGTATTCAATTTGTGACTTTTCAGAGAGAGAGAGAGAGAGAGAGAGAGAAGAGAGAGAGAATATGAATGCGAATAGTTTTATGTGGTTTAGGCTATTAAGGCCCTTCACAAAACGGACTATGGAGGAATGGGATGGGGGAACAGGGTAGGGGGTGAGGGCAGGTGAGAAATGGAGTGAGGACGGAAGCACATACACGAAAATTATGTGGAAACAACGTTGTACAATTGGCCTTTACAAACCTTCATCTTGACATGGATCCGACATCGTGGTATTAAATACATTTGTAACTAATCCTTGGACTGTCAATCACACATAGTAATAGTCCACCTCACAACTTTACAACAAAACAGTTACGATGGGTCATAGTGAGGATTTCCTTTCACAACATCTTTGCTCCAGGTAGAAGTGATGTGTTTAACTTCGCCACAAACACGGAGGAGATTGACCAAGTTCTTCCCTCTTTCCTCAATAGTTGCCATTATTTGTGTGTGAATGTTTTGTTGACAAGATTCTGTGTGCTGCTGCACATTAGCTTCTTTAGTGAGCTAGGTGCTGTCTGTGCCACATGTGCTTGATCTAACATTAGTTTTGTGCTCTGTGTCGGGTAAATGCATCGATTTTGAATCACGTTCGGTTGCATTATTTTCCTGTTCATAGCCTTCAGTATTTTTTACTCTAACAGTCATATGGAAATCTGTTTCTGCTACGCACTTTTTCTCAGAGTCATCACACACTGTCACTAACTGTGTATTGACGCCACACAGTTTCATGTAAATTTGCTGTTGATTGTTTTGAGTATCATACAAAGACTGGGGAAGAGAGGAAGGCAAATGATGATTATTGTCAGCTACATGGTTATCAGTATAAACAGTTTTTTTCACTGTCAGAATCAGCAGCATAGAACAAACTGGGCAGAGTTGGCAAAAATAAACCAGATGGAGATGAAAAGGCTGCCTTGCCTACCCTTAGCTTCTTCTGTGTTTCACAGTGTTATCCCTGTTTACCTGGAAGGGGCACTTTCTGCGATACACAGCATGGATGCTGTGGTAGTAACGTGACAGGGAATAATCGGTTATAGTATCGAACCTCAGGACAACCACAATGTGGTTTCCTTTGCTTTCAATTTTGAACGGGAATAGCGTCATGTTCTGCAGTGCTGAGTTCAACATACTTTCTAAAGTTGACGGGAGATTCATAGCAGGCTTACCAACAGACTTGTGTAGGAAACACCTGAATATTTGAATGAGCTGCTGGTTGGGGAGGAACAAAAGTGAACTTCAAAAGGCATAAACATCTCAAAGTAGAATAGGTGTCTGTTAGCAGTGGGGTAAGACATCCGTCTGAAAAAGGCACGCCTTCAGACGCCCACCCATCCAAAAGCTGCAGGTTCGAATCCAGGCAGAACAAAGAAAAAATGTGAAGAATGGAAAAAAAAAGTGAAAAATAGTTAATTAGTTAGTTAGTCAGTCATGTAGTTAGGTAGTAAGTAAGGTAGTTACTCAATTAGTTAATCAGTTAGCTAGCTATTTAATTAGTTACTTAGTTAGTTAGTGAGAATTTTTTTTTTCTTTTTTGGGGGTGCTTCAACCAGACTACAAGTAGTAAAGAGCCTCTTTCTGTCTCTAAGTTTGCAATTGTCTTTAAAAAAAAAAAGGAGAAAAAATTGTATATGTCCATAAACATAAAAGAAAATAAAACGAGTAAAAGAGAAAGGAACAGAGTACAAAAAGGAAACAAAGAAACAAAGAAGAGATGGAAATAGGAAGATAAAGAAAGAAATAAGAACGACATGTAAGACAGAGAGGACTGATGTACCATGAATATATTATGAGAAGATGGTTATAAATTGAGAATGAGAGAACTAACTTACTAACTAATTAAGTAATCAACTAATTATTTTTTTCAGTTACCCACCACGCAGACTTTGGGGTTTGTTTGCCAATTTGTTCATCTCTCTTGGTTTTGTGGTTCTTTTCCTTCCTACCTTCCTTCTGTCCTTCCTTTCTTTCTTCTTTCTTTTTTTTCATCATTTGGTTTAGTGGTATCTATAAATTAGTTCTTTATTGATATACTCATTTACTTAATTATATATATATATATATATATATATATATATATATATCTAATATATAAATGGCAAATTCTGTCTCTGTGTGTGTGTGTGTGTGTGTGTCTGTGTACGCTATAGACTCAAAAACGGCTCAACCGATTGTCATGAAATTTGGCAGGTACGTCCGTTGTGACCCGAGGATGGTTTTGGGCTAATCTCTAAAAAAAATAAAACCGTTAAAAACCGTTAAAAAACTGTTATAACGGTTTCAAAGACATCTTTCTCCTCTGCTTTTCTTCAAATAGCTGTTGTGACATTGCACAGGTACAGGACTATTTCCCTAAAATTAAAACCGTTATTTGGCAGTTAAAAAACGTTATTTATAACAGTTAAAAACCGTTAAAAACACCAAACCCTATAAAAGAAACTGTTTAAAACCCGATCTTCTTGAAATTTAGCAGGTATGTCTGTTGTGACCCGCGAGGATGGTTTTGGGCTAATCTTTAAAGAAATAAAACCGTTAAAAACCGTTAAAAAAAACTGTTATAACGGTTTCAAAGACATCTTTTTCCTCTGCTTTTCATCAAATGGCCGTTGTGACATTGCACAGGTACATCGAACCTAGAGGGACATCTCCCGAGTAACATAGGGTCATTGGACAGTTTCTACGACAGTTATTTATGACCGTTAAAAACCGTGAACAACACGTACCCCCCTAAAAACGATCAAAAATACAATCTTTTCTGATGTTGGCGGCAAAGGGAGTCCTCGGATCGCCACCAAACTTGGCATGAGTCTAGAAGGACATACTGTGAATAACACTGGGTCATTCGATAGTTTTTATGACCGTTATTTATCACCGTTAAAAAGCGTTATTTACTAAATTTAGACCTTTCTTGATGAAATTTGGTATACAGGTGTAGTTTTCAATGCTGAACAATGATATACAACTTACACGAACCGAAACTTAAAATTGACCGTTAAAAACCGTTATTATATAAATTTAGACCGTTCTTGATGAAATTCGGTATACAGATGCAGTTTTACACGCTGAACAATGATATACAACTTACACGAACGGAAACTTAAAATTGAGCGTTAAAAACCGTTAAGATCCGTTATTTTCTAAATTTAGACCTTTCTTGATGAAATTTGGTATACAGGTGCAGTTTTACACGCTGATCAATGATAGACAACTAATATGAACAGAAACTTAAAATTGACCGTTAAAAACCGTTAATTTCTAAATTTAGAGATGGTATCACCGTTAAAAAGCGTTATTTTCTAAATTTAGACCTTTCTTGATGAAATTTGATATACAGGTGTAGTTTTCAATGCTGAACAATGATATACAACTTACACGAACCGAAACTTAAAATTGACCGTTAAAAACCGTTATTATATAAATTTAGACCGTTCTTGATGAAATTCGGTATACAGATGAAGTTTTACACGCTGAACAATGATATACAACTTACACGAACCGAAACTTAAAAATTGACCGTTAAAAACCGTTATTATATAAATTTAGAGCGTTCCTGATGAAATTCGGTATACAGACGCAGTTTTACACGCTGAACAATGATATACAACTTACACGAACGGAAACTTAAAATTGAGCGTTAAAAACCGTTAAGATCCGTTATTTTCTAAATTTAGACCTTTCTTGATGAAATTTGGTATACAGGTGCAGTTTTACACGCTGATCAATGATAGACAACTAATATGAACAGAAACTTAAAATTGACCGTTAAAAACCGTTAATTTCTAAATTTAGAGATGGTATCACCGTTAAAAAGCGTTATTTTCTAAATTTAGACCTTTCTTGATGAAATTTGATATACAGGTGTAGTTTTCAATGCTGAACAATGATATACAACTTACACGAACCGAAACTTAAAATTGACCGTTAAAAACCGTTATTATATAAATTCAGACCGTTCTTGATGAAATTCGGTATACAGATGAAGTTTTACACGCTGAACAATGATATACAACTTACACGAACCGAAACTTAAAAATTGACCGTTAAAAACCGTTATTATATAAATTTAGAGCGTTCCTGATGAAATTCGGTATACAGACGCAGTTTTACACGCTGAACAATGATATACAACTTACACGAACGGAAACTTAAAATTGAGCGTTAAAAACCGTTAAGATCCGTTATTTTCTAAATTTAGACCTTTCTTGATGAAATTTGGTATACAGGTGCAGTTTTACACGCTGATCAATGATAGACAACTAATATGAACAGAAACTTAAAATTGACCGTTAAAAACCGTTAATTTCTAAATTTAGAGATGGTATCACCGTTAAAAAGCGTTATTTTCTAAATTTAGACCTTTCTTGATGAAATTTGATATACAGGTGTAGTTTTCAATGCTGAACAATGATATACAACTTACACGAACCGAAACTTAAAATTGACCGTTAAAAACCGTTATTATATAAATTCAGACCGTTCTTGATGAAATTCGGTATACAGATGAAGTTTTACACGCTGAACAATGATGTACAACTTACACGAACCGAAACTTAAAAATTGACCGTTAAAAACCGTTATTATATAAATTTAGAGCGTTCCTGATGAAATTCGGTATACAGACGCAGTTTTACACGCTGAACAATGATATACAACTTACACGAACGGAAACTTAAAATTGAGCGTTAAAAACCGTTAAGATCCGTTATTTTCTAAATTTAGACCTTTCTTGATGAAATTTGGTATACAGGTGCAGTTTTACACGCTGATCAATGATAGACAACTAATATGAACAGAAACTTAAAATTGACCGTTAAAAACCGTTAATTTCTAAATTTAGAGATGGTAGTCTGCAGAGGATTTCAGAAATACACCGAAGTTATGATGCTCTGCAATACCGTCTGATTTTTGTCAGTCAACAAGAGCCATGGTCAGACATTTTCATCCCTTGGGGCAGACCTGACCGTTCCGTGTTTTACACATGGAATGTTCTACGTTGCAGCATCACGAACTGGAAGCGCAGAAACACTGACTATACAAACAGGGAGACCAGAAATGTTGTCTACCCAGAGGCCCTCCAATAGACATAATACATCGTGAAAATGCAGTCTTTTCACAGAGTTGTCATGGTTGAGTTGGGTTTAACGTCCGTGCCCAAATCAAGGATATGCAGACGGCTGGTCCGTCACATTAGCCTGACACCTGCGGGGCCAGGGTGCATATCGGGGTGAACTATGGATATTTTAGCTGAAAACATTCCACGTGAAAATTTCCAAGACCAAGCCGGGATTCGAAACCACGACCTTTGGATCATGAGTCCAGCGCCTTATCCACTAGGTTATGGCGGCCCCTACAGAGTTGTCATTTTGGAGCACTTCAATCGAGGAATTGAGAATGCATCGGTAAGTTCATTAAGTACAGGCATCCCTCTATCGACTGTGTATCGTATTACGAAAAAAAATTGTGAGGTAAAATTGATTGAGAGGCAAGAAGGGTCATAGAGCAGGGTGAGGACAGCTACCCCAAGTACAGGAGACGCGAGGAGTCTGAATGAGGACATACTGGGACTGTGAAGCTTGGGCAGAGAGAAATCATCGTCACCAACCAGTGGGTTGTCCCCTACAACCCTTACCTCCTACATTAGTTCAACTGCCACATCAATGTGGAAATATGCAGTAGCATAAAATTCATCAAGTACGTCCTGAAGTATGTCCACAAGGGCACAGACCAAGCCGTCTTCCAACTCCAAGCCACTCAGGCAGGTGAAGGAGCAGCTCAACAACCTCCAGTCATTGATGAGATCCAAATGTACCAGAATGCCCGCTACGTTGGCAGCATCGAGGCGACCTGGAGACTCCTGGGATTTGACCTGCATGAGCGCCACCCCATGGTGCAGAGACCAGCTGTCCATTTGGAGAATGGACAATGGGTCTACTTCAATCCACACAACGCAGCGCAAAGAGCACAAGGCTCTCCCCCAGAAGCAACCCTTACCGCCATCTTTAGCCTATGCTCTCAAGACCCTACAGCACGAGAGCTGAAGTACGTGGAAGTCCCTGAGCACTTCAAATTGATGTCCACTCAGAATATGTGGAAGAAACGACAAAGGGGCACTGCAATCCGGCGATTGTACAGTATCAGTCCTCGCCAGGGAGAGTGCTACTTCTTGAGGCTTCTACTCAACGTTATGAAAGGATCCCGTTCGTACGAGGAGCTGAAGATTGTCAACGGCTATGTCCACAACATTTTTCGAGATGCTTGCAATGCTCTTGGACTCCTAGAAGATGACCGCCTTCTACAACTTGCCCTGGAGGAAGCCTCCATCTCTCAGAGACCCCGACTGCTGCGTGACTTCTGTATTATCCTGGTGGCTTTCAACCCCAGTAACCCAGGCAACCTGTGGAACCTCTTCAGAGACCATCTTGCTGAAGATTTCCTCTTCCAAGTCCGAAGAGATGTCTATGATGAAGCGCAGTACACAGATGCCATCTACAACCAAGCTCTTACTGTGATTCAGCACAAACTCTTCCTTCTTGGAGGCAAGTCTACAGAGGAGTATGGGATGCCAACAGTCACACAACAACAAACTGCCTCGAGAATACTACCGCGAGACCAATTACGACACTACTGCACTCCGGGCAGCAGCTGATGACCAGCTGAAGAAGCTGACAGCTGACCAGAGAGACGTGTACGACAGCTTTATGACCATGGTTGAGCAGAGGCAGGATCCCACAGCAAGCAGCAACATAATGTTCCTTGATGCTCCATGAGGGACAGGAAAGACCATCCTGAATCTTATCCTGAACAGGATCCGCTCCACAGGCAAAATAGTGCTAGCCACTGCTTCCAGTGTCATTGCCGCTACTCTTTTGCCGGGTGGGTGGACAGTAAATAGCATTTTCAAGGTCCCTCTGGATGCCAACAAGCAAGAAACGCCAACCTGCTCTGTCAAGCGTGGGTCAACGTTGGCCAAAGTCATCAAAGAGGCTGCAACCGTCATAATTGATGAAGCTCCCATGACCCACAAAGCTGTCTACGAGGCCATGGACTCTACGCTGCAGGACATCACCCAAGTGCACAGGCCAATGGGAGGCATCCCAACGCTGTTCTGTGGGGACTTCAGGCAGATCCTCCCTGTCGTCCTCAATGGCATCAGAGCCAACATTGTCAACGCCTGTCTGATAGCCAGGAGGATCTGATAGAAGCAGTCTACCCGGATCTTCATGCTCACTGTGCAGACTCAGACTGGTTAGCGGAAAGGGCCATAATCTCCTCCCTGAACGAGACTGTCAACAGGCTGAACAGAAAAATCGTAGCTGACTTCCCTGGAGAGGAAACTGTACAGATCTGTTGACACGGCCAAGAATGATGATGAGGCAGTCCTTTATCCACAAGAACTCCTGAACTCCATTGAGATTTCTGGACTTCCACCACATGAACTGTTGCTGAAATCTGGAGTCCCTATTATCATTCTCCGCTCACTGGACCCGCCAAAGGTGATCAATGGCACCCGATGTGTCTTCACCAGACTGCACAGGAACGTTGTAGAAGCGAAAATATCATGTGGCCCCCACAAAGGTGAACCGGTGCTGCTCCCCAGAATTCCTCTGGAACCCATGGACTCACCCCTGCCATTCCAGTTCTGACGGCTTCAGTTTCCCATGAAACCAGCTTTCGCTCTGACAATCATCAAGAGCCAGGGTCAGACATTTTCATCCCTTGGGGCAGACCTGACCGTTCCGTGTTTTACACATGGAATGTTCTACGTTGCAGCATCACGAACTGGAAACGCAGAAACACTGACTATACTTGCGCCAAACAGGGAGACCAGAAATGTCTACCCAGAGGCTCTCCAATAGACATGATACATCGTGAAAATGCAGTCTTTTCACAGAGTTGTCATGTTTGAGTTGGATTTAACGTCCGTGCCCAAATCAAGGATATGCAGACGGCTGGTCCGTCACATTAGACTGACACCTGCGGGGCCAGGGTGGACATCGGGGTGAACTACGGTCATTTTAGCTGGAAACATTCCACGTTAAAATTTCCAAGACCAAACCGGGATTCGAAACCACGACCTTTGGATCATGAGTCCAGTGCCTTATCCACTAGGTTATGGCGGCCCCTACAGAGTTGTCATTTTGGAGCACTTCAATCAAGGAATTGAGAATGCATCGGTAAGTTCACAAAGTACAGGCATCCCTCTATGGACTGTGTATCTATGGAAAAAAATTCGTGAGGGAAAACAGATTGAGAGGCAAGAAGGGAGTGGGCGTCCGAAGAAATTGGGTGAAGTAGATAGGAGGAGGCTGGGGCAATTGGTTCGGCATGGGAAAAACGAAACAAACCCAAGCTGAATTTTATTGCATTGTCT
>CM065748.1:7533586-7566086 GCA_033310375.1 Conus canariensis | reverse complement strand
GACAGATAGACAGACAGACAGATACACACACACATACATACACACACACACACACGTACGCGCGCGTGCACAAACACACGAACACACGCACACACACACACACACACACACACACACACACACACACACACACACACACACACACACACATGGATGGACGGACAGACAGACACACAGGCAGACAGACAGATAGACAACTGACGTACTCAGACCTGATAATGGGAATAATGATGTGCATTCTGCTTCTCTGCATTCAACAGACGACTGCTAATTGCCCACTGCCTACGGCACAACGCCCTAAGTCATCATGCTAACTCATCCCCTTCCTCCCCCCCCCCCCCCCCACTGCCTACAGCACAACGCCCGAAGTCATCATTCTACACCCCTCACTGCCTACAGCACAACGCCCAAAGTCATCATGCTACACCCCCCTTCCCCCCCACCCCCACACACACACACTGCCTACAGCACAACGCCCAAAGTCATCAGTCTACACCCCTCACTGCCTACAGCACAACGCCTTAAGTCATCATGCAACACCCCCCTTCCCCCCCCCCCCCCCCCCACACACACACACTGCCTACAGCACAACGCCCAAAGTCATCATGCTACAACCCTCACTGCTTACAGCACAACGCCCTAAGTCATCATACTACTCCCCCCCCCCCCCCCTGCCTACAGCACAACGCCCAAAGCCATCATGCTACACACCCCTCACTGCTACAGCACAACGCCCTAAGTCATCATGCTACACCCCCCCTCCCCCCCCCCCACTGCCTACAGCACAACGCCCTAAAGTCATCATGCACACCCCCCACTGCCTACAGCACAACGCCCTAAAGTCATCATGCTACACCCCCCCTCCCCCCCCCCCACTGCCTCAGCACAACGCCCTAAGTCATCATGCACACCCCTCACTGCCTACAGCACAACGCCCTAAGTCATCATGCTACAACCCCTCACTGCCTACAGTACAACGCCCTAAGTCATCATGCTACACCCCTCCACTGCCTACACACAACGCCACTAAGTCATCATGCTACACCCACTGCCTACGCACAACGCCCAAGATCATCATGCCTACACCCCCCACTGCCTACAGCACAACGCCCTAAGTCATCATGCTACAACCCCACTGCCTACAGCACAACGCCCTAAGTCATCATGCTACAACCCCCACTGCCTACAGCACAACGCCTAAGTCATCATGCTACACCCCTCACTGCCTACAGCACAACGCCCTAAGTCATCATGCTACACCCCCCACTGCCTACAGCACAACGCCCTAAGTCATCATGCTACACCCCCCACTGCCTACAGCACAACGCCCTAAGTCATCATGCTACACCCTCCAACTGCCTACAGCACAAAGCCCTAAGTCATCATGCTACACCCCTCCACTGCCTACAGCACAACGCCCTAAGTCATCATGCTACCCCCCTCCCCCCCCACTGCCTACAGCACAACGCCCTAAGTCATCATGCTACACCCCTCACTGCCTACAGCACAACGCCCTAAGTCATCATGCAACACCCCCCTTCCCCCCCCCCCCCCCCACACACACACACTGCCTACAGCACAACGCCCAAAGTCATCATGCTACAACCCTCACTGCTTACAGCACAACGCCCTAAGTCATCATACAAACTCCCCCCCCCCCCCCCTGCCTACAGCACAACGCCCAAAGCCATCATGCTACACCCCCCACTGCCTACAGCACAACGCCCTAAGTCATCATGCTACACCCCCCCCCCCCCCCCCACTGCCTACAGCACAACGCCCTAAGTCATCATGCTACACCCCCCACTGCCTACAGCACAACGCCCTAAGTCATCATGCTACACCCCCCTTCCCCCCCCCCCACTGCCTACAGCACAACGCCCTAAGTCATCATGCTACACCCCTCACTGCCTACAGCACAACGCCCTAAGTCATCATGCTACACCCCTCACTGCCTACAGTACAACGCCCTAAGTCATCATGCTACACCCCTCACTGCCTACAGCACAACGCCCTAAGTCATCATGCTACACCCCCCACTGCCTACAGCACAACGCCCTAAGTCATCATGCTACACCCCCCACTGCCTACAGCACAACGCCCTAAGTCATCATGCTACACCCCTCACTGCCTACAGCACAACGCCCTAAGTCATCATGCTACACCCCCCACTGCCTACAGCACAACGCCCTAAGTCATCATGCTACACCCCTCACTGCCTACAGCACAACGCCCTAAGTCATCATGCTACACCCCCCACTGCCTACAGCACAACGCCCTAAGTCATCATGCTACACCCCCCACTGCCTACAGCACAACGCCCTAAGTCATCATGCTACACCCTCCACTGCCTACAGCACAAAGCCCTAAGTCATCATGCTACACCCTCCACTGCCTACAGCACAACGCCCTAAGTCATCATGCTACACCCCTCACTGCCTACAGCACAACGCCCTAAGTCATCATGCTACACCCCTCACTGCCTACAGCACAACGCCCTAAGTCATCATGCTACACCCCTCACTGCCTACAGCACAACGCCCTAAGTCATCATGCTACACCCCTCACTGCCTACAGCACAACGCCCTAAGTCATCATGCTACACCCCCCACTGCCTACAGCACAACGCCCTAAGTCATCATGCTACACCCCCCACTGCCTACAGCACAACGCCCTAAGTCATCATGCTACACCCCACGCTCTGTGCTTCCCTCTGTCCCTTAAGCCAAGACAGATTTGGTTGATTTCCACATAGTCAGCAAAGGGCCTTGATAGTCATAGTTTAAAGCCCTCTTTTCCAACCCCCCCCCCCCCCACAACAACCCTCAGCTTCCCCTCCATCCCTCCCTAATCCTTCCCACTCATCCTTCTTCCCCTGCTCACCACCTCTCCCCCCCCCCCCTCCCCGTCACCACACACCGTGACAATCCAAAGAAATCTTTTCAATGATGCATGAATAGTTTGCCTGAGATGTCTTGCCCCTACCACTTCGTTATTCCACGAGATTGCTACAGTATGTTTTGCCACCCGCGAGATCGATTGGTCACGTGATGTGTGTGTGTGTACAAAGGAGCGAGTCAGATTGCCTGAGGCATGGGATCGAAATCAATTCTTTTATTTGACATGTGTTCACAAATGCGTTATATTACGAGAGAGAGAGAGAGAGAGAGAGAGAGAGAGAGAGAAACCACAACGGACAGACAGAACAAATCAGCTAGCTAGTCTGTAGTCACAAGACTGTGAGTCGAGCGAGCGGCACGAGCCAGAGCCAGGACTAGTCTTCAGACTGATTCTCGTTCCAGCGCATCGAAGGGTGTGAACAGGTCTTTAGATAACAGCGAGTACAGCATGGTCGATCAGTCGATACTGCTACTGGCAGCAGAGATAAGCGGCAGTGGTATGTGACACATCATTCACGATTGTTCTTCCAGTAACACATCTGACAGGGCTTAACGGTATTATTCTTTCTTTCTTTTCTTTTCTTTTTTTTTTTTTTTTTTTTTTTGTCTTCTTCGTGTCTTTTCCCTCTTTCTCTATTTGTTTTCTTTTCTTGTTCTTTGTTTCTTTCTGTTCTTCTTGTTTCTTCTTTCTTCTTTTGCTTTTCTTTTCTGCTTATCTGTTCTTTCTTTACTTTAACTCTTTCTCCTATTTTTCTCATTCAATCTCTCTCTCTCTCTCTCTCTCTCTCTCTCTCTCTCTCTCCCTCTCTCTCTCTCTCTCTCTCTCTCTCTCCTCTCTCTCTCTTAATGATACGTGTCAAACAGAAAAACAAATCGCTCATGTTTAATGGTTACCTTGAACAAAACATGTTCGCGGTATTTAGAATGGGTAGACACCTGTCTGTGCATGTAAAACCTTCTGTAAACGCAGTGGATATAGAAATTTAAAGCAGGGAAAGGGTTCACATCGCATTTTGAGAAAAAAAAAAACCCACTATGTATGGGTCGAAAGAAAAGTCATAAATGAAATCAAAACATTATAAATTCAACAAACTTGGCATTCAGATATGTATAGCGAAGACATTTTTCTGGTCTAAAAAGGCATAAAAAAAGTCCGCAATGTCGGTAGAGAATGAATTAGGCAGATTCAGATTAAGCGCACCAGCTTGTAAAGAAAAAAAAGATGATTAGAACGTGGGAGGTCCACTAAAATCACCACACCTTTATATGGATACACTACTGATGGCATAGAATGCGTTGACAGTTTCAGTTTCAGTTTCATCAAGGAGGCGTCACTGCGTGCGGACTAGTCCATATACGCTGCACCACATCCGCTAAGTTTTGAGACCACACTACGCATGATTTGAAGCTGATGAATAAATGAATTAACAACAAAGATGAGACTATTGAAGAAGAGGGTCTCGTGGCTACGACTCAGCGGATGTCTGACCTACGCATTAGCCCAACGCGTTGGTTGACAGAATTTCAGGACATGCACCACATCGACATGACCTTTACATAAATGCACCATTGATAACAAAAAGCACGTCGTTAGACTAGAGGCGTCCACAGAAACACTGAGAGGTTTATAGGGGTGTGTCATTGATGACAAAGAGCATATTGTTAGAACGAGGACGTCCACAGAAACACTGAGAGGTTTATAGGGGTGTGTCATTGATGACAAAGAGCATATTGTTAGAACGAGGACGTCCAGAGAATCACTGAGAGGTTTATAGGGGTGTGTCATTGATGACAAAGAGCATATTGTTAGAACGAGGACGTCCACAGAAACACTGAGAGGTTTATAGGGGTGTGTCATTGATGACAAAGAGCATATTGTTAGAACGAGGACGTCCACAGAAACACTGAGAGGTTTATAGGGGTGTGTCATTGATGACAAAGAGCATATTGTTAGAACGAGGACGTCCACAGAAACACTGAGAGGTTTATAGGGGTGTGTCATTGATGACAAAGAGCATATTGTTAGAACGAGGACGTCCACAGAAACACTGAGAGGTTTATAGGGGTGTGTCATTGATGACAAAGAGCATATTGTTAGAACGAGGACGTCCACAGAAACACTGAGAGGTTTATAGGGGTGTGTCATTGATGACAAAGAGCATATTGTTAGAACGAGGACGTCCACAGAAACACTGAGAGGTTTATAGGGGTGTGTCATTGATGACAAAGAGCATATTGTTAGAACGAGGACGTCCACAGAAACACTGAGAGGTTTATAGGGGTGTGTCATTGATGACAAAGAGCATATTGTTAGAACGAGGACGTCCAGAGAATCACTGAGAGGTTTATAGGGGTGTGTCATTGATGACAAAGAGCATATTGTTAGAACGAGGACGTCCAGAGAATCACTGAGAGGTTTATAGGGGTGTGTCATTGATGACAAAGAGCATATTGTTAGAACGAGGACGTCCACAGAAACACTGAGAGGTTTATAGGGTGTGTCATTGATGACAAAGAGCATATTGTTAGAACGAGGACGTCCACAGAAACACTGAGAGGTTTATAGGGGTGTGTCATTGATGACAAAGAGCATATTGTTAGAACGAGGACGTCCACAGAATCACTGAGAGGTTTATAGGGGTGTGTCATTGATGACAAAGAGCATATTGTTAGAACGAGGACGTCCACAGAAACACTGAGAGGTTTATAGGGGTGTGTCATTGATGACAAAGAGCATATTGTTAGAACGAGGACGTCCACAGAATCACTGAGAGGTTTATAGGGGTGTGTCATTGATGACAAAGAGCATATTGTTAGAACGAGGACGTCCAGAGAATCACTGAGAGGTTTATAGGGGTGTGTCATTGATGACAAAGAGCATATTGTTAGAACGAGGACGTCCACAGAAACACTGAGAGGTTTATAGGGGTGTGTCATTGATGACAAAGAGCATATTGTTAGAACGAGGACGTCCACAGAAACACTGAGAGGTTTATAGGGGTGTGTCATTGATGACAAAGAGCATATTGTTAGAACGAGGACGTCCACAGAAACACTGAGAGGTTTATAGGGGTGTGTCATTGATGACAAAGAGCATATTGTTAGAACGAGGACGTCCACAGAAACACTGAGAGGTTTATAGGGGTGTGTCATTGATGACAAAGAGCATATTGTTAGAACGAGGACGTCCAGAGAATCACTGTGAGATTTATAGGGGTGTGTCATTGATGACAAAGAGCATATTGTTAGAACGAGGACGTCCAGAGAATCACTGAGAGGTTTATAGGGGTGTGTCATTGATGACAAAGAGCATATTGTTAGAACGAGGACGTCCAGAGAATCACTGAGAGGTTTATAGGGGTGTGTCATTGATGACAAAGAGCATATTGTTAGAACGAGGACGTCCAGAGAATCACTGAGAGGTTTATAGGGGTGTGTCATTGATGACAAAGAGCATATTGTTAGAACGAGGACGTCCACAGAAACACTGAGAGGTTTATAGGGGTGTGTCATTGATGACAAAGAGCATATTGTTAGAACGAGGACGTCCACAGAAACACTGAGAGGTTTATAGGGGTGTGTCATTGATGACAAAGAGCATATTGTTAGAACGAGGACGTCCACAGAAACACTGAGAGGTTTATAGGGGTGTGTCATTGATGACAAAGAGCATATTGTTAGAACGAGGACGTCCACAGAAACACTGAGAGGTTTATAGGGGTGTGTCATTGATGACAAAGAGCATATTGTTAGAACGAGGACGTCCAGAGAATCACTGTGAGGTTTATAGGGGTGTGTCATTGATGACAAAGAGCATATTGTTAGAACGAGGACGTCCACAGAATCACTGAGAGGTTTATAGGGGTGTGTCATTGATGACAAAGAGCATATTGTTAGAACGAGGACGTCCAGAGAATCACTGAGAGGTTTATAGGGGTGTGTCATTGATGACAAAGAGCATATTGTTAGAACGAGGACGTCCAGAGAATCACTGAGAGGTTTATAGGGGTGTGTCATTGATGACAAAGAGCATATTGTTAGAACGAGGACGTCCACAGAAACACTGAGAGGTTTATAGGGGTGTGTCATTGATGACAAAGAGCATATTGTTAGAACGAGGACGTCCACAGAAACACTGAGAGGTTTATAGGGATGTGTCATTGATGACAAAGAGCATATTGTTAGAACGAGGACGTCCACAGAAACACTGAGAGGTTTATAGGGGTGTGTCATTGATGACAAAGAGCATATTGTTAGAACGAGGACGTCCAGAGAATCACTGTGAGGTTTATAGGGGTGTGTCATTGATGACAAAGAGCATATTGTTAGAACGAGGACGTCCAGAGAATCACTGAGAGGTTTATAGGGTGTGTCATTGATGACAAAGAGCATATTGTTAGAACGAGGACGTCCAGAGAAACACTGAGAGGTTTATAGGGGTGTGTCATTGATGACAAAGAGCATATTGTTAGAACGAGGACGTCCAGAGAATCACTGTGAGGTTTATAGGGGTGTGTCATTGATGACAAAGAGCATATTGTTAGAACGAGGACGTCCACAGAATCACTGAGAGGTTTATAGGGGTGTGTCATTGATGACAAAGAGCATATTGTTAGAACGAGGACGTCCAGAGAATCACTGAGAGGTTTATAGGGGTGTGTCATTGATGACAAAGAGCATATTGTTAGAACGAGGACGTCCACAGAATCACTGAGAGGTTTATAGGGGTGTGTCATTGATGACAAAGAGCATATTGTTAGAACGAGGACGTCCACAGAAACACTGAGAGGTTTATAGGGGTGTGTCATTGATGACAAAGAGCATATTGTTAGAACGAGGACGTCCACAGAAACACTGAGAGGTTTATAGGGGTGTGTTATTGATGACAAAGAGCATATTGTTAGAACGAGGACGTCCACAGAAACACTGAGAGGTTTATAGGGGTGTGTCATTGATGACAAAGAGCATATTGTTAGAACGAGGACGTCCAGAGAATCACTGAGAGGTTTATAGGGGTGTGTCATTGATGACAAAGAGCATATTGTTAGAACGAGGACGTCCACAGAAACACTGAGAGGTTTATAGGGGTGTGTCATTGATGACAAAGAGCATATTGTTAGAACGAGGACGTCCACAGAAACACTGAGAGGTTTATAGGGGTGTGTCATTGATGACAAAGAGCATATTGTTAGAACGAGGACGTCCAGAGAATCACTGAGAGGTTTATAGGGGTGTGTCATTGATGACAAAGAGCATATTGTTAGAACGAGGACGTCCAGAGAATCACTGAGAGGTTTATAGGGGTGTGTCATTGATGACAAAGAGCATATTGTTAGAACGAGGACGTCCACAGAAACACTGAGAGGTTTATAGGGGTGTGTCATTGATGACAAAGAGCATATTGTTAGAACGAGGACGTCCACAGAAACACTGAGAGGTTTATAGGGGTGTGTCATTGATGACAAAGAGCATATTGTTAGAACGAGGACGTCCACAGAATCACTGAGAGGTTTATAGGGGTGTGTCATTGATGACAAAGAGCATATTGTTAGAACGAGGACGTCCACAGAAACACTGAGAGGTTTATAGGGGTGTGTCATTGATGACAAAGAGCATATTGTTAGAACGAGGACGTCCACAAAAACACTGAGAGGTTTATAGGGGTGTGTCATTGATGACAAAGAGCATATTGTTAGAACGAGGACGTCCAGAGAATCACTGAGAGGTTTATAGGGGTGTGTCATTGATGACAAAGAGCATATTGTTAGAACGAGGACGTCCAGAGAATCACTGAGAGGTTTATAGGGGTGTGTCATTGATGACAAAGAGCATATTGTTAGAACGAGGACGTCCACAGAAACACTGAGAGGTTTATAGGGGTGTGTCATTGATGACAAAGAGCATATTGTTAGAACGAGGACGTCCACAGAAACACTGAGAGGTTTATAGGGGTGTGTCATTGATGACAAAGAGCATATTGTTAGAACGAGGACGTCCACAGAAACACTGAGAGGTTTATGGGGGTGTGTCATTGATGACAAAGAGCATATTGTTAGAACGAGGACGTCCACAGAAACACTGAGAGGTTTATAGGGGTGTGTCATTGATGACAAAGAGCATATTGTTAGAACGAGGAGGTCCAGAGAATCACTGTGAGATTTATAGGGGTGTGTCATTGATGACAAAGAGCATATTGTTAGAACGAGGACGTCCAGAGAATCACTGAGAGGTTTATAGGGGTGTGTCATTGATGACAAAGAGCATATTGTTAGAACGAGGACGTCCAGAGAATCACTGAGAGGTTTATAGGGGTGTGTCATTGATGACAAAGAGCATATTGTTAGAACGAGGACGTCCAGAGAATCACTGAGAGGTTTATAGGGGTGTGTCATTGATGACAAAGAGCATATTGTTAGAACGAGGACGTCCACAGAAACACTGAGAGGTTTATAGGGGTGTGTCATTGATGACAAAGAGCATATTGTTAGAACGAGGACGTCCACAAAACACTGAGAGGTTTATAGGGGTGTGTCATTGATGACAAAGAGCATATTGTTAGAACGAGGACGTCCAGAGAATCACTGAGAGGTTTATAGGGGTGTGTCATTGATGACAAAGAGCATATTGTTAGAACGAGGACGTCCAGAGAATCACTGAGAGGTTTATAGGGGTGTGTCATTGATGACAAAGAGCATATTGTTAGAACGAGGACGTCCACAGAAACACTGAGAGGTTTATAGGGGTGTGTCATTGATGACAAAGAGCATATTGTTAGAACGAGGACGTCCACAGAAACACTGAGAGGTTTATAGGGGTGTGTCATTGATGACAAAGAGCATATTGTTAGAACGAGGACGTCCACAGAAACACTGAGAGGTTTATGGGGGTGTGTCATTGATGACAAAGAGCATATTGTTAGAACGAGGACGTCCACAGAAACACTGAGAGGTTTATAGGGGTGTGTCATTGATGACAAAGAGCATATTGTTAGAACGAGGAGGTCCAGAGAATCACTGTGAGATTTATAGGGGTGTGTCATTGATGACAAAGAGCATATTGTTAGAACGAGGACGTCCAGAGAATCACTGAGAGGTTTATAGGGGTGTGTCATTGATGACAAAGAGCATATTGTTAGAACGAGGACGTCCAGAGAATCACTGAGAGGTTTATAGGGGTGTGTCATTGATGACAAAGAGCATATTGTTAGAACGAGGACGTCCAGAGAATCACTGAGAGGTTTATAGGGGTGTGTCATTGATGACAAAGAGCATATTGTTAGAACGAGGACGTCCACAGAAACACTGAGAGGTTTATAGGGGTGTGTCATTGATGACAAAGAGCATATTGTTAGAACGAGGACGTCCACAGAAACACTGAGAGGTTTATAGGGGTGTGTCATTGATGACAAAGAGCATATTGTTAGAACGAGGACGTCCACAGAAACACTGAGAGGTTTATAGGGGTGTGTCATTGATGACAAAGAGCATATTGTTAGAACGAGGACGTCCACAGAAACACTGAGAGGTTTATAGGGTGTGTGTCATTGATGACAAAGAGCATATTGTTAGAACGAGGACGTCCAGAGAATCACTGTGAGGTTTATAGGGGTGTGTCATTGATGACAAAGAGCATATTGTTAGAACGAGGACGTCCAGAGAATCACTGAGAGGTTTATAGGGGTGTGTCATTGATGACAAAGAGCATATTGTTAGAACGAGGACGTCCAGAGAATCACTGAGAGGTTTATAGGGGTGTGTCATTGATGACAAAGAGCATATTGTTAGAACGAGGACGTCCAGAGAATCACTGAGAGGTTTATAGGGGTGTGTCATTGATGACAAAGAGCATATTGTTAGAACGAGGACGTCCACAGAAACACTGAGAGGTTTATAGGGGTGTGTCATTGATGACAAAGAGCATATTGTTAGAACGAGGACGTCCACAGAAACACTGAGAGGTTTATAGGGATGTGTCATTGATGACAAAGAGCATATTGTTAGAACGAGGACGTCCACAGAAACACTGAGAGGTTTATAGGGGTGTGTCATTGATGACAAAGAGCATATTGTTAGAACGAGGACGTCCAGAGAATCACTGTGAGGTTTATAGGGGTGTGTCATTGATGACAAAGAGCATATTGTTAGAACGAGGACGTCCAGAGAATCACTGAGAGGTTTATAGGGGTGTGTCATTGATGACAAAGAGCATATTGTTAGAACGAGGACGTCCAGAGAATCACTGAGAGGTTTATAGGGGTGTGTCATTGATGACAAAGAGCATATTGTTAGAACGAGGACGTCCACAGAAACACTGAGAGGTTTATAGGGGTGTGTCATTGATGACAAAGAGCATATTGTTAGAACGAGGACGTCCAGAGAATCACTGTGAGGTTTATAGGGGTGTGTCATTGATGACAAAGAGCATATTGTTAGAACGAGGACGTCCAGAGAATCACTGAGAGGTTTATAGGGGTGTGTCATTGATGACAAAGAGCATATTGTTAGAACGAGGACGTCCAGAGAATCACTGAGAGGTTTATAGGGGTGTGTCATTGATGACAAAGAGCATATTGTTAGAACGAGGACGTCCAGAGAATCACTGAGAGGTTTATAGGGGTGTGTCATTGATGACAAAGAGCATATTGTTAGAACGAGGACGTCCAGAGAATCACTGAGAGGTTTATAGGGGTGTGTCATTGATGACAAAGAGCATATTGTTAGAACGAGGACGTCCACAGAAACACTGAGAGGTTTATAGGGGTGTGTCATTGATGACAAAGAGCATATTGTTACAACGAGGACGTCCACAGAAACACTGAGAGGTTTATAGGGGTGTGTCATTGATGACAAAGAGCATATTGTTAGAACGAGGACGTCCACAGAAACACTGAGAGGTTTATAGGGGTGTGTCATTGATGACAAAGAGCATATTGTTAGAACGAGGACGTCCAGAGAATCACTGAGAGGTTTATAGGGGTGTGTCATTGATGACAAAGAGCATATTGTTAGAACGAGGACGTCCACAGAAACACTGAGAGGTTTATAGGGGTGTGTCATTGATGACAAAGAGCATATTGTTAGAACGAGGACGTCCACAGAAACACTGAGAGGTTTATAGGGGTGTGTCATTGATGACAAAGAGCATATTGTTAGAACGAGGACGTCCACAGAAACACTGAGAGGTTTATAGGGGTGTGTCATTGATGACAAAGAGCATATTGTTAGAACGAGGACGTCCACAGAAACACTGAGAGGTTTATAGGGGTGTGTCATTGATGACAAAGAGCATATTGTTAGAACGAGGACGTCCACAGAAACACTGAGAGGTTTATAGGGGTGTGTCATTGATGACAAAGAGCATATTGTTAGAACGAGGACGTCCAGAGAATCACTGTGAGGTTTATAGGGGTGTGTCATTGATGACAAAGAGCATATTGTTAGAACGAGGACGTCCACAGAAGCACTGAGAGGTTTATAGGGGTGTGTCATTGATGACAAAGAGCATATTGTTAGAACGAGGACGTCCAGACAATCACTGTGAGGTTTATAGGGGTGTGTCATTGATGACAAAGAGCATATTGTTAGAACGAGGACGTCCAGAGAAACAATGTGAGGTTTATAGGGGTGTGTCATTGATGACAAAGAGCATATTGTTAGAACGAGGACGTCCAGAGAATCACTGTGAGGTTTATAGGGGTGTGTCATTGATGACAAAGAGCATATTGTTAGAACGAGGACGTCCACAGAAACACTGAGAGGTTTATAGGGGTGTGTCATTGATGACAAAGAGCATATTGTTAGAACGAGGACGTCCAGAGAATCACTGTGAGGTTTATAGGGGTGTGTCATTGATGACAAAGAGCATATTGTTAGAACGAGGACGTCCAGAGAATCACTGAGAGGTTTATAGGGGTGTGTCATTGATGACAAAGAGCATATTGTTAGAACGAGGACGTCCAGAGAATCACTGTGAGGTTTATAGGGGTGTATCATTGATGACAAAGAGCATATTGTTAGAACGAGGACGTCCAGAGAATCACTGTGAGGTTTATAGGGGTGTATCACTGATACGTTTTACTTCACTGTTTGTCAGCAATGAAGTGTGGGGCAAATGGTCATTTTCAGTTAGATGCAGCTGAAAGCCAACATGATGCCTCTGTAATACTGTCCAGGTGGTATCCTGAAATGGACAGCCTAATTCACCACAGAAGTACACCAAACTTGTCAAAAATTAGAAAAAAAAAGAAGAAAAAAAAGAAAAAAGCATTATGTAGAAAAAGGAAGAATGGGACAGGAAACGTACGATCATGAAACTATTGCGACAGAATATATACTTTTTGGTCATAGCGCAGCGGTTTTTGTTTTGTTTTGTTTTGTTTTTTGTTTGTTTTGTTTCGTTTTTGTTTTGTTTTGTTTTGGTTTTCTCTTTTTTTTTCAGTTTATCTTCTGTTGTTAAACGTTTTCCTTTAAAACAAAAAAAAGAAGTATCTCTGCGGAGATCATATCTCAAAGCTCCTTCAACCTCTAGTTGTGTGTCTCTATGTCACAGCGTGTTTACTGGTATATATGTGTAATCACGGGGAGCACCTTTGTGTATACTGGAAAGTGTGTACATTGGAAAATGTGTATATTGGAAAATGTGTATATTGTAAAGTGTGTAGATTGGAAAAGGTGTATGTTGTAAAACGTGTATATGGTACAAACACTGAAAATATTTATGGGATATGCATGTATAAATCTACCTACTCCTTGACGGATTATGTCATCATGATAAAGACAAAAAAAAAAGCGTTATGCCACAGATGCAATTCCATAACAAAAAAATATTTGTATGACCACGAAATGGATTCAAACCTTACGACTAAGGCTAAATACAAATGAAGACACAACACAAGGTGCGAAGTCATGTTTACTTCACACACAATACGCGCAAAAGGCAAAAGCATGTTTGACAAATATGTTATATTCTGAATTCACACACATAGAAGACATGCACAGAAAATGCACAGAAAGCACTCCCCTATGGCCGCCTGCATGAGAAGGATCTAGTGATTGGGCGGGTGGTTGTATCGATGTGCATTGTTACAGACTGTATGGTTCTTTGCTTGTTTAAAGCACTCCCCTATGGCCGCCTGCATGAGAAGGATCTAGTGATTGGGCGGGTGGTTGTATCGATGTGCATTGTTACAGACTGTATGGTTCTTTGCTTGTTTAAAGCACTCCCCTATGGCCGCCTGCATGAGAAGGATCTAGTGATTGGCGGGTGGTTGTATCGATGTGCATTGTTACAGACTGTATGGTTCTTTGCTTGTTTAAAGCACTCCCCTATGGCCGCCTGCATGAGAAGGATCTAGTGATTGGGCGGGTGGTTGTATCGATGTGCATTGTTACAGACTGTATGGTTCTTTGCTTGTTTAAAGCACTCCCCTATGGCCGCCTGCATGAGAAGGATCTAGTGATTGGGCGGGTGGTTGTATCGATGTGCATTGTTACAGACTGTATGGTTCTTTGCTTGTTTGGTCTTTTTTTTTTTTCCCCTTCTCCCTCCACCACCCCTGTCTTTACTATTTTTTTTTTTTTTTTTGTCTTTTGTTTTTTGTTTCTTTTTCTTTTTTGTTTCCCCCCCCTTTTTCTAACTCTCACGCGCCATGCAAGTGTGCATGTTGTATTGCTACTAATGGACATTTTCTTGCTGACTTTCATGTTTTGGCGTTTGATTCAGCTCGTCGGGGGTTTATGTTTGTACGAGTGTTTGGTGTAGTGACACTTTCACCCCGTGTGCTAAAAAAAAAAAAAAAGAAAGAAAAAAGAAAAAAAAAAGGAAGGAAGGGAGAAAACTTCGGGCAACTCCCGGGAATCATCCTTGAAACGAAAGACGGAAATAAGTTTGCAAGGATGATACCAGAAGTGCGCAAAGAAGGACGGAAGGAAAGGGAGGAACAAGAAGAGAGAGAGAGAGAGAGAGAGAGACAGACAGACAGACAGACAGACAGAGACAGACAGACAGAGAGAGAGAGATGCAGTGAAAATGGAGTACAACTCATCTTGTGAACCGGCTTATTCCCCCGGAAGGCTCTCCTTATAGTGATAAAGGAGACTACAAGGAAGACACGATGATAGCCCTGTATCGAGACAATCAGTATCAATGACAGAGAGACAGAGAGAGTCAAAAAGTCAAAGTCAAAATGTTTTAATTGTTAGGCCTCTGGCCCATACAATGGAGGTACATAATAGTCAGAGCATTCATCATGCATTCATACGCATATCAACTGTACATTGTTTTCGTAAACTAAGTGACTTACATATATATAATGCTGAAAAATTAAGTAGTGGGGGAAAACAAGTGCAGGCTAACAATTCTTCAGTCAATATAGTAATGACTTGGCAAAGATTTGAACTTTTAGAAGAAAAAAAAATGAAAATGAAGAAATTGGGAGAATATATCATAAATATGAGAAACCCTTCACTAGCTGCCTGAGGGAACCATCGCAATCTCTCTTGAAGGCAGATCTATTTGTATTGCCTGCTCCTAGGCCTTTCGTCCGCTGGATCAGACTCATCAGGGAGACACGGCTGATTGTGTCTGCGCTCCTGGTGTCAAATAGAGACACACCACAGTCCATAATTCTGTGGTGTTTTCACCACCAAGGATTCAAAAAAGAATCCAACAGCACCCCCAAAGCAGCCAGCGAAGGATAGTAAATGGAATAAAACGAAAGTGTGGAGAGGAAAAAAGTTGCTGAAAAACTAAAAGCATTATGCAAATAGTATAAAATGTAGGGGACAATCTTTGAGCCTATGCCTGAGGATCCATTCAAGGATGCACGGGAGATCAAAAGATATGGAAAGTGACTTACATATATACATAGACAACTTATTAATTGTTACAGGATTTTCACATGCAAGCAGTAAAGTAAGTTTGGATTGGGATGGATTTTTAGAATACTTAGCAGGAATGAATTTGTCTCTAAGTTCCTTGTATTTTGGGCATACAAATAAAAAGTGAGTTTCATTTTCAATGATGTTAGAACAAAAAGGACAATCCCTTTCATTACTGTGTACATTCGTTCTGAATTGTAGATAACTATGTTTAAGGGGGGACATACCAATCCTGAATTTAGCGAGACATCTTCGCAAACGAAAATTATTGATTTGACGTAAATACATTTTGCAAGATATGGTATCATTAAGACTCAAATAAATTTGGAAGAAATCATGGTTTTCCAGTGCAGCATGCCATTCCTGACTAAACGAATCAATAAGCCTTTGTTTGAATTCTGAAATAAAAATATTAACATTTCCCACACCTTGGGCTTCCCACACAATCCCAAAACCATATCTGTATAAAATATTTCTGACTCTACACGCCCAAGTGACATAATTTTGCGATTGTAAGTATAATAACATCTCATATCCTTTTCTAGAGTATCTATATTGATCCAAGTTAACTAATCTAAGCCAAAATTGTATGCATCTAATATACGTATTTACAAATATAGGATATCCACCTGTTTCCCCATAAATTAATTGTCTAGGTGATTTAGGACTAAAACCAATCAAACGTTTTAATGCCGACAGATGAACCTTTTCAATGTGTTCTTGATCAGTAGTTAATCCCCAAATTTCAGATCCATATGTAAGTATTGGCTGTATTTGGGAGTCAAACAGTTTATAAAATATTTCAGGTGAATGTTCACCTACAGACCATAATAGTCTAATAATTGCTGCTACACCCTTTCTTGCTCTGACTGCTAGGTCTTTGAGAGTATGTGAAAAAGAAAGTCTAGTAGAAAGGTAAATTCCAAGGTATTTATACATATTAACAATTTGTAATGCTTGGTTTCCAAAAGACCACTTTTCAGATGAAGACAGATAACCACCATTTCTAAAGACAACTACATTTGATTTATCCAAGTTGACATTAAGATCCAGTCGGTTTGCTGTTTTTAATAACACGTTCAACTGATTCTGAAGGCCTATAACACTATCAGAAAACAAAACGACATCATCAGCAAATAAAAGTATGAACAACTCAGTAAGATCAGGAGATAACTGAACGCCATGCCTACCACATCTCAGAATGTCCTTTGTCAACTCATTAATAAAGAGTGAGAAAAGAACAGGGGAGCAGACCTCCCCTTGCTTTAAGCCTCTAGGACACAGAAAAGTGTCCGTCATATCTCCCCCAGCACGAACTTTGGCTTTAACGACATTGTACATACTTTTTACAGCATAAAGAATCTTCCCATGGAAACCGTTCTTATACAATATAGTCCACAGTTTGTCCCTACTGACCGAATCGAAGGCCTTGCGAAAATCAATAAAAGCAACGTACAATTTTCTGTGCCTTATTAACTGTTTTTGAATCAAAGAATAAAGTGTAAATATGTGATCGAATGTGCTATGATTTTCCCTGAATCCTGCTTGTTCTTCCCCAATGATATCATTATCCTCAATCCATTTTGTAATTAGTTTATTTAAAATAAAACTATAGAGTTTACTAGCAATATTTAACAGTAATATGCCTCTATAGTTATCAGTGTTACTCAAATCTTCCTTTTTATGCAATGGCTGTATGATCGACAAACACCATTCATCAGGAAAGAGACTATTATCAAAAAGAAAATTAAATAATTTAACAAAAAAAAGGAATTATTTGTTCTGAACTGTTCTTAAAAAAATTCACCTATTATACCATCAGGCCCTGCTGCCTTGTTACTCTTTAAAGCTTTGATCGCGACCTTGACCTCTTCTGTACAGATGTGTCTATTTAGCTCATCACAATTTCTATCAATGGGTACATGTACATCATCAAATTCGTTGTCATCGACAGAATCAGTGACAGGATCATTAAAAACTCCTTTGAAGTGGTTGTACCATTCTTCTGTACTAATTGAGTTTTGACCATTAGACCTTGGTCGAACAGATCTGATAGTATCCCAAAATCTCTTTGGGTCTTTTATATTGTTTTGCAGATTAGCAATGATTTGTTCTTTGTGTGCTTTTTTCTTGTGTCTTAGAAGTTCCTTGTATTCTCTTCTTTTTTTTGTGAATACTTAGTCCTGTCGTTGTCAAGATCTTTTCTTGGCTGCGTGCAAATACTACTATCATCTTTACTCAAACGTGCGTTACAAATCTTCCTTAAATCTTGTCTAAGCGATTTCCTTTGTGTCGACATTCCTGATCGAACCATGCTTGCTGCTTTTCACCTTAATCACGATTAATCTTTCCATACACTCACCCGCATAATTGAAACATTCATTAAACTTATTAAGTGTTCCATTAATGTCAACATCAATCAATGATGCTGCTATATCTAAAAAATCTTTAACATGATTTGATTTCATTCTATTTATAAACTCTATCTTTTTCTCTTCATCCCATTTATGTTTTCTTATTGAAAAGGACTTTGATTCAATTTTACTGGGAGCAACACCACAAGAAGTATTCATGTAGAGGTCTACAGGCAAATGTTTTGATTCAGTCATTGGCAAAATATTCATTTTTTTGCATTTTGACAGTAAACAACGGGAAACAATAAAATAGTCAACAACACTGCAGCCTGTTTGTGATATGTATGTATAACCCCCTGGAAAATGTAATGATTCTTATACCATTCAGTATTATTAATTGAAATTCTTGGCACACATTTATAAGCAGTTTCCCAAAATCGTTAAAAGCTTGGTCATTGGAATATCTGTTGGTTTCATTGTCAAATTGATAGTCATCGTGGTCAATACCCATTTCGTATATTTCATCGACCGGGTCAGCAATGCTAGTGTTCATGGAACCAGTTCTAGAATTAAAATCACCACATAAGATAATTGGCATATCTCCATAATCTCTAATTAATTCTAGTAGAAGTGCCTCAAGCAGCAGATTACCATTATATATGTCAGTTTCTTCATAATAAGGTGAGTTTTCTGGAGGTACATACATTCCTAGTAAAACACAATCGCTAGCGGTTCCAAGAAGTCTCTTAGATAGTCTTAACACAATTACATTGTCATATTCTACATGAATTTGTTCTATGTACTGACCTAGTTCTTTACGAACAAACGAACAAACTCCACCGGAAAGGCGACCATGGATACTGTCCGACACTTTGACACCAGGGGATACAAAAGGAATATGTGACTGAACAAACTTGTCAGAAATTGATTCAATGAAAGTTTCCACTAAAAAAAACAAAATCATATTTACTCATAAACGAAGAAAAATCTATCTCATTTGCTGTTGTTAACAAACCTTCAATATTATAAGTGATAAACGACAAAAAGTGATCATTCACACATTTATCCACACAACCAAACTGGTTAATAGCAAACTTAGTACAATTTGCATCATTACGTCCCTTCTCAGCACAGTTACCGTTATTATCTGGGCCATGGCCTGCCCGTCATTTGTCATCGGCACCATTCATGACATTCTGGTCCTTATTCCTATTGTTTTGCATTGTCTTTGATCTGCTCACATTCCAGCCTCGAGGCAGGGTGCTCTGTTGTGACGCAGTGCGTGTCCTTGTCATTACGGGTGAACTTTGAGAAGAGTTCTTGCTGCTGTTGTTCTCTCTACCTCTTCCCCTCCCTCCATTTCCTTCCCGCACCCTCCCACCCGACATTGTTCCCATCACTTTACCTTCACCCTTTTCCCCACAGGTAGGTTCAGAACCATGACGAGGAGACCCTCGTCCAAAGCCCCGGGGTGTAGCTGAGGCTCTGGGCTGGCTGGGCGTAGATACACTGGGCAGGGCTAGACGGGGGGACTCGGGCTGTTCATCGTCTTCAGCTGCATCAGTGTAAGGACCCTTTGCTTCCAGGTACCTGCTACCACCTGCTTCTGGACTGGTCTGCTCACATGAAGGTGTCATGGTGCTCTGATGGTTTTCCTGCCTGCTTGCTGCTTTCTCTGAGTACAGAGCAAGTGGAGGAGACCGACGGGAATCTTCATTGGACACCTTTTCTTGGGTAGGAGGCAGGCGGAAATCCTGCACTATTAATCTACCCTTGGCGTAGAAGGCGTTCTTTCCCTGTTGTCTGTGATGCGCTATAGTGTCCCTCTGCTGTCTGGTAAGGTCTGTGACGACACGGATCCCATCATTCATCCGTAGTCTGGCTTTACTGTCCTTGTCCCTCATGACAATCATTGCATCACCCCACCTCAGGAACTTGACAATTATCGGGCGAGGGCGGCCGTTTTGGAGAACTGACGAACCCAAGCGATGAGCTCGCTCAATGTCTGTGTCTGACCATTGCTTATGGGGAAAGTAACGTTGAAGGATGTTCACTATTTTTGAAGCGCACTTAACGAAAGATTCGCCTACCTCTTCTTTCAGTCCATAAAACAGCAAGTTTGATCGTCTTGAATAGCGTTCCTGTCTCTCAATCTCCGCCTCCAACCTCGAGACTCTTGATGCAAGATCTTCTTGGTCCACTTCAAGTCTTTCTAATCTTTCATTATTTTCTCTGATGGCTCCCTCCAGAGACGACACTTTCTTCTTAATTTCATTGCAATTCTTTCTACAGAAGTTTCCAGTGACCGGAATTTTTTTTATCAAGTTCTTTGCTATGTGTGTGCATGACATCTATAGAATCAATCAATTTGTTTAGTTTCACCTCAATACGTGTAGCCTGTTGATCCACTTTTGCTTCAAGACGTTTGACAGAATCTTCTACTGTTGGACCAGGATTGGATTCAATATCACCGCATAGCATCAAAAGCAGCTTTAAGTTGGGCGAGAGGTAAGAAGAAAGGAGTAAAGTTTGTGGTGATGTCATAGTAGAGGATGATTGACCATGGGGTGTTGATCCGATATCATTTGCAGGGAGGATCAAGGGCAAAATGTCGCACTCACAGTATCCTGCGTTGCCATCAAGTCCATGTACACAGACTATCGTGTAGATGCAGAAAGGGGCGCTGAAGAAAATCAAGGTTGACATCAACAGCCAGATGCAAAACACGGCAATGTCCAAATCACCGTAAACACCTTCTGTATGTTCACGAAATTTCCTTTTCTTTTTTAGCCATTTCTTCAATAACAAAGTCGGGAAAATGCATGAGAACTGGCCGACTGCACAACGATAGGCCTGAAGACTGACTGTCATAGCTACAGTAAGAAGTGTTCACAATTCAGGAGAGCTCTGCTCGACGGCTGACGATGGACTCCAGAGAGAGACACAGAGAGAGAGAGAGAGAGAGAGAGAGAGAGAGAGAGAGAGAGACAGAGAGAGACAGAGACAGACAGACAGACAGGCAGGCAGGCAGACAGACTCTCATTTCTCAAGATGTTGTCCATACCTCTGTGTGCTTCCATAGCTGTAACTCGTATTTCTCATGATGATGGCCATCTCTGTGTGTGTCCATAGATGTTGTTCTTATCAAGCACACTGAGTGTAACTCGTATTTTTCATATTGGCCATCCCTTATGTGTTTCCATAGTTGTTTTTATCAAACACTTTGGGTGTGACTCTTATTTCTCATCATATTGACCATCTATGTGTGTTTCCAAAGTTGTTACTCTTATCAAACACATTGAGTGTAACTCTGATTTCTCATGATATTGACCATCTCCTGTGTGTTTCCATATTATAATTGCTATCAAACACATAGAGTGTAACTCGTTGTTTTTCGTGTTGACAGAGAGGGAAGGTGGCATTGCTCCATGCGACGTTTTCTAACATACATTGTTATGAAATATATGGATGATAGTTTTCAGATTCAGAATCTACTGCTTTCTTGCGCATGCGCTCGCACGCGCACCCAGACATACGTATACACACATACATATATACATACATACTACAAACACATAATCTAGGCACACACACACATACGTTCACACACACACACACACACACACACACACACACACACACACACACACACACACACACGCACACACAAACACACACACACACACACACCGCCGCGCACGGCGCGGCGCGCGCGCACCTACGCACGCACGCACGCACGTACCACACGCATTCACAAGCACACACAAATATACACACACGTAAGTACAAAAACGAGAGAGAGAGAGAGAGAGAGAGAGAGAGAGAGACAGACAGACAGACAGACAGACAGACATACAGACAGACAGACAGAGGCAGAAACATTGAAACAGAGACAGACAGACAGACAGACAGACAGACAGAGAAGAGAGAGTCAAGAGACATTGAGAAAGAGAGACAGAGACAGAGAGAAGATCAGGAGGATACGCAGTAAGAAGGGGGTGGACCTACCTGTAGCAAATCCCATGATCACATCCAGGACGCCATCTTGATTGACATCCACCAATCGGAAAGCCGACTCCGTCAGCAGTTTGGGAAACCCCACCACCCACACGTCCGTCACCTTCACCGTGTCACACCCTACCAGCTCCGGAAGTCCTTCCTCCCCGCCGCCACTTCCTGTCACTTCCGGCCCGCCGCCGCCGCCGCTCTGAGTCGCCGCGGCAGATCCCGACTGGTCCGGACTGGCGTGTTTGTTGAAAGCGTAGAGGATGGCGGACACAAGAGTGGCCATCAGCGCCACGAAGATGATGCAGTACAGCACGGGACGACACAGCGAGCGGCACTTGCACTCTGGAGTCCGGCTCTTGACCTTTGTCCGATGACGTGGGTGCATTAACGGTTTGGACAACCCCGCCAACCCGTCCGACGTCACTTCCTCCACGAAGACGTCATCTTCGTCGTCCGAGTAGCTCTCGCGGTAGCCGTTGCCGTCAACGTTGTAGTCGTGCAGGCGATAGCCGTTGCGGGCTTTGTTCCGCTTGCCCATCAGCAACCGCACCGCCATCTTGAGATTGGGGAGTGGGGGGTTTGGGGGGGGGGGTTGTTGGGGTAGGGAAGTGGTGGGGGTTGGGGGTTGGGTGGATGTGGGAGGAAGGGAGTCGTGGGTTATCGCGTGGTGATGGTCACTCTGGTCGGGTTGGGGTTATCTGCAAACAGTGTGATGAATGGGATCGGTGAGAGGCCTTTTGTACACATAGCAATTTGGGGGGGGGGGGGGGGGGTATAATTTACAGCCTATGCGTCGGGTAATCCAAGAGAGAGAGAGAGAGAGAGAGAGACGTTTATATCATATATAGGCCATTGCCCTCATGATGGACAGTAACTGCATATTGAACAGTCATTTCACACAATGGTTTGTATATATATATATAACAAATTATGAGGTTAAAATTAACGAGAGAGAGAGAGATATATATATATAATGTTTTAATCATACACAGGCCATTGCCCCTTACGATGGGGAGTAATTGAACAGTCATTTCACACAGTGTTTTTTTTATATATATACAAATTATAAGGTTAAAGACAACGTTTTACGAGAGAGAGAGAGAGAGAGAGCGACAGACAGACTCGGACGCACACATCAAAATACACCTGCACACATATGCAAGGCTCCCAGCGACACACACTTAACTTCACGCTCTGGATCTTAAATTTCACTTTGAAAGAACTTGTGAGACTCACTCTTCCAAACACTGTGCTGTGCGTTTATCATTCCTTAAAAAGAGTGAGACGAAAGTGTTTCGTTTATAAAAATGGCATTGAGCAGCAAAGTCGGAGTGTCTTGTCATCATTCTTTAGAATTTCAGATACCGCGTGATAAGTGCAAATGTACCCATGTTTCAATCTTTCTTGTTCTAGTCTTTTCGATCTGTTCTTGTTTGTTGTCGTGTTCTTGTTCAAATATCCAACAACAGCTGTGTTTCGTTTTCTTTAAATCACATGCAAACCAGAGATTTGTCAGCAAACCATTCACGTATACTGTATGGCAAGAATCAGAACTGGCGCTGGAATTACTCGCGTTGCAGCAAACCCCATGAAAGTTAGGTGTTTTTAGTTAGTGGTGACGTTGCAGAAATTGCTGAGTATGTTTTCTGTTGAATGATAATGCTGCATCTGCCTCTTCTCTGAAATACGGTGTTGGGCATGTATGTGTTCAGCTACTTTCGGCGACAATAACAAGTCACGAAAGGAGATGAGCAAACGTACATGGCTACAAGACACTGACTAGAATGAAAACTCTGAAGAAAACAGGAAATCTTAAATGAGGAGGGAAACAATAAACAGTAAATAGCAAACAAGTAGGATAACTCCTGCTCCCATGATGACGCTATGGTAAGCGGCATTCGTTTAGAGTTATAGGTGTGTATTTATTTCATGGACGCAAGAGTTACTCTACTTGTTCGCTAATTAAATTTACTGTTCCCTGTCTAAGCGATTTCCTTTCATACCAATCAAACTGAAGTTACCTGTATTTGTTACTGTTCGTCCGTGTGATTGTTTGACTCTATTCAAGATCGAAAAGGCAGTGCCAGACTTGAATGAATGGTACTTAGTATTTGTTCATTCCTCCAGTTGTCGTTGCTGTGTTAGATGTGTCAGGCACAGGCTATATGTGTCGGGCACAGGCTATATGTGTCAGGCACAGGCTATATGTGTCGGGCACAGGCTATATGGGTAAGCTAGGAACATCCTTTTCTTGGGACGTCTTTTTGTTTCTTCTGTGTGCTCTGTGTTGTCATTTCTGCTGTTTGTTCTGTGTGCTCTGTGTTGTCATTTCTGCTGTTTGTTCTGTGTGCTCTGTGCTGTCATTTCTGCTGTGTGTTCTGTGTGCTCTGTGTTGTCATTTCTGCTGTTTGTTCTGTGTGCTCTGTGCTGTCATTTCTGCTGTTTGTTCTGTGTGCTCTGTGCTGTCATTTCTGCTGTTCGTTCTGTGTGCTCTGTGTTGTCATTTCTGCTGTTTGTTCTGTGTGCTCTGTGTTGTCATTTCTGCTGTTTGTTCTGTGTGCTCTGTGTTGTCATTTCTGCTGTTTGTTCTGTGTGCTCTGTGTTGTCATTTCTACTAAGCGATTCGGTGTCGTAAGCAGCATTAGTCTGGAGTTATGGGCGTATGGGTTGTACATGGAACCATACGAAGATCAACTGACGTCAGTCAAGAAAAGCTATCTGCTTTGGTATGACCATGTAAAAAGATGTTAAAACAATCAACTGCGTAACAGATGAAACAGGGAGAGGGGAAAAAATGGATTGACAACATTCCACACACACACACGCACACCAGACGGCAGGAATACAGAGGGGGGGGGGGGGGAAGAAAAAGCATATGGTACGAATGCAGAAAAAGAAAGGGAAAAAAAGATTGCAGGGACACAGAAAAAAAGAGAAAAACAAATGATAGGAATACAGAAAAAACAGATGGTAGGATATAGGACAAGAAAAAAAAATGTAGGAATAAAGAATATGAAAGAAGAAAAGCCGACGGTAGGAATACAGAAAAAGAAAGGAGAAAAACAGATGATAGGAAAACAGAAAAAAAAAAATCATGGGAATACAGAAAAGAAAAAAAAAACCAGATTGTAGGAATGAAAAAAGAAAAAAGAAAAAGAAAGGTGAAAAACAGTGAGACGGAATACAAACAAACAACAACAACAACAGACAGCGTAAATGTCAAAAATGAAAGGAGAAAAACACATGGTGTGAGTACAACAACACTACAAACAGGCCGTAAGAATAAAAAGAAAAAGATTGAAAAAGAAAAACCCAGACGGATGGGAAATAACAGACAAAGGAAAGAAAACAGACGGTGAGATACTCAAAGTAAAAAAAAAAAAACAGACGTGGGGAGTACACACACAAAGGACAGGAGGAAACAGACGACAGGGATACAGACCAAGGGGAGGAAACTAAGGGTAAGGGACACAAAAGAATAAAGGGCGAGCTAGGCAGACAGACAGGGGAGGAAATGCAGACGACGGAAGGGAGGTAACAAGCGGTGTAGCAGTGAGAGGTGTGCGGAGAAGACAGTAAGTAGACGACGGAAGGGAGGTAACAAGCGGTATAGAAGTGAGAGTTGTGCGGAGAAGACAGTAACTGGACGACAGGAAAGGAAGGCGGAAGGTCAGCTGATCGGAGTGTATTGATTCTGTCATTGCACGTCCCTCGTGACCCCCGCGCATGTCTGACCATCTTTCCCTCCGTCCAAGCCCTCTCCCCCCCCCCTGCTTCCACCCTTCCCCTCTCCACCCACCCCACCCCCCTCTCTCTCTCTCTCTCTCTCTCTCTCTCTCTCTCTCTCTCTCTCTCTGTATGTGTCTGTCACTCTCTATCACTTGTGTCTGTCTGTCTGTCTGTCTGGCTGGCTGGCTGGCTGTCTGTCTATCTGTCTGTCTGTCTGTCTGTGTGTGTGTGTGTGTGTGTGTGTGTGTGTGTGTGTGTGTGTGTGTGTGTGTGTGTGTGTGTGTCCCTCTGTATCACTTATTTCTCCTTTACCCATTGTTACAGTATTCACTTTGCCGTCTACGCATGGCCCGAATGGTACACCATACTTTGACCATTTGGTAGTCACAGAGTGGTCACATTTCAACGAAACAGGGCTCCGGCGCAAACAAATGTATTTCAAGTTCTATAGGGATCATTTCGTAATTTGAAACCAAGTTAGCCCACTTTAAACGGAAGAACAGACTTTTACTAACAGTCGTGCACACACATGTATCTGCCGCGGGAAATGCATTAAAATAAGAAACAGTATGTAATACATCAGATTTTACTGAATATCATCACAGCACTGGACCATCATGATTTCTTTTATTTGTAATCACACTCAGAAAGACATCTTTCGGTTGAAGAATAAACACATTGTTGACTCACGTGTGTTAAGAAAGTTCATGTACATATTTCCTTTGCGATTGTCTCAGACATGTAAGGGGATAAGCCAACAAACATGGTAGATACTGATGCTACCTTTCTCCCTCTCTCAGTGACGAAGTGTCTGCCATTGGACAGCCAGTTAAAACGAGAAAGTCAGAAAATGACCTAGTACAAAATACTTGCAAGGGCGATAAACCTTGGGGTTTGCGCCCAGAGTTCACCAGGGTCGCGGAGCAGTGAAAGGTCAAGGCCGGAGCTACAAGGTTGTTGACCATCCACGTCCTTGAGTGATGCCAGAACTTAAGCTGCATAACATAAATACTCGTAAACTAGTCAACGGTGTGACGGGTCGAAGAGGGAAAATACTCATAAGTCGGCGGCTGTAGTAAGACGACATACTGGCGGCTTAATAGCTCAGTTGGTAGAGCGCCGGACTCGTAATTTTGGTTATACTGGGGTCGCGGGTTCGAATCTCCACCAGGCCGCTCCAGCACAGGGATAGTTTTCTCGTCAGAGTTAACATTGGTTCTGACTCCATTTCCCAAAAAGTATTTCGAACGAGGCTATAAACTGAGGTTCCGTGTGTGAAAGCACGCATAACATCTTGCACAAAAATCCCATCTAATCACCAACTTTCGGAGGAGAGAGCCACTTTGGCCATTGGTATAGATATACGTTGCACATACCGTGCGTCTTGCGTAAGAATGACGGGAGAATATTGAGTGAATGCTACTGACTGGATGATACGGGAAGTGACTGAATGAAGCGCCGGCAGGCAGCCCTTCAGTCGGCTCTACCCAGGTAGGCAGCCCTTTGTGTAAACAAGAGCGTGGATTGTACAGCGCTGAAAGTTTGGTCTCTTGCCCAGGATAGTCACTTTATAACCACTCCTGATCATAATAATAATATGATAATAATAATGATAACGATAAGGATAATGAAAATAATAATAATAATAATGAAGATGATGAAAAATAATAAAGTAACAGTATTAATTATGATAGTAATAATAATGATGATGATGATGGTGATGATAACAGTAATAATAATAAAAAGAGGAAGAAGGATGATGATGATGATGATGATGATGATGATGATGATGATGATAGACAAAGACCTTGTCTACGCCAAAGACAACATGGTGTGATCACATCTCTTCTACGTCTGCAGACATCAGCAGTCTTGGAGATTTCTCCAGACGTCAGACTTTCGCATGTCTGGCGGACCTTAGAACGGTGACAGGGAGAGCGCACGTGACACGAGCGCAAGTGCTGTCATGGACACTCTCATTAGAACGCCGAGTCCCTGGACGCCGTGTTGTGTGGTTCCCTTACGCTAACAGCTGACCGTAAGCTAACAGCAATGCACACTCCCTTGTGGACGTAGCCAATCATCATCACTCCTACAGCCGCATGCATGGCACGTGCTAGTTAGTGCGCGCCCTCAGCAAAATTTTCACACATTGGAAGATTCTGTCTATTACTCTCTCTCTCCTCTCCTCTCTCTCTCTCTCTCTCTCTCTCTCTCTCTCTCTCTCTCTCTCTCTCTCTCTCTCTCTAGTGACCAGGGATAGTGTGGACAGAGGCAATGACCCCGTCCTCATAGACCGCGCGATAGATAAACAGTACTACGGAATGCATCCGTTCGTCAGGGGAGGGAAGAGTTCAGTACTGTGCAGTAAACAGACAATACTATGGTATGCATTCATTCGTCAGGGGAGAGAAAAGAGTTCAGTACTGTGCGATAACTAGACAATACTATGGACTGCATTCGTTCGTCAGGGGAGGGAAAACAGTTTTGTTACTGTGTTTCATTGCGTAACTCGTATTTTTGTTCACCAAAATATTCTTTGTTAGCAGTGGATTCCGCACTCAGTGCATTAATTACAATACAGGTATTTGTAATTAATCGACAAAAGTGCCGACAATAAACGCAAAATGTTCTGTTCAGGACTGCTGCAAGGATATGGCGCTGGTGTTAGCGTAGGGGGATGGGGGATGGGGGGGGGAGGGGGGGCAGTCCTGTGATGAAGAAGATAATTATTGCCAGGGGGCGTTTCGTGTCGCTAAGGCCAGAAGTGATCCACCCCAACCCACGTCATGTTCAGGCAGAAGTGATCAACCCCAACCCACGATCGTCATGTTCAGGCAGAAGTGATCAACCCCAACCCACGATCGTCATGTTCAGGCAGTGGCGTAACACAATGTCAGGTTCAACTGATTAAAAACAAACTTAGTTTAAAAAAAAAAAATTACTATGCCCCCAAGCAAAGGAAACAAAGAAAGCAAAAGACAAACACGACGCGTTTCGACCTTTTTGGTCTTCTTCAGGTAAGACAGACAACGTTCAAGACGATGAAAACGGAGCACAAACAGACAGTCACTTCTCTCTTGAAATACGGCACAAAATGGATGTGGAATGGAAACAAGGCTGCTGGGAAGGGAGACAATGCGGGTTGAATTATTAATAAGAATAATACTAATAGTGATAATAATGATGATAATAATAGTAATAACAACAACAATAACAATAATGATGATGATGATAATAATGATAATAATAATAACAATAATAACAGTAATAGTCATAATAATAATGATGATCACGATGATGATGATGATGATGATGATGATATAAAAATGATAAAGAGAAGGTTACTACCACTATTTATAGTATTAATATAATAGTAGTAATCGTGGTAATAATAGTAACTATACTGAGACAAGGGGAGAAAAGAGAGGGGTTAGAGGAGTAGAAAGAAACTCGTGGAGAGCGTGGCAGCAGAGAGTCCTCAGAAGAGAAGCCCCCTTCAAGCAAGTGTTTCGGCCCTTATCTCCTGACACTCTAGGGGGGTTGGGCCACACCCGGTTCATGACTCCGGATGTCCCTCTGCTGCCCCTTTTTTTTCCCATCTTGGGACGAGCCATGGCTGGGATTCGAACCCATGACCCTCTGGACATGCTCATTTTCCACTTAATGACTCGCGCTTTAACCACTGAGCCACAGGGACACCTGATATTTGTAGGGAAATTAAGCCTTATGAAGTTCACTTTTGTTCCTCCTTGACCAGATCCAGCTTGAACACCTCTCTGCCGCTTCTGCCATTGCTTTCAGGGCTCTGGTTTTTTCCTTCCCTGCAACTGAGAGCTGTTTCATGAGGCTGTATGCAGACGTTCCTACAAACCCCCTAGCTCCAATTTCTGCAGTGAGGACTTTGACCTGATAGCCTTCTCTCCTCAGGCTGTTTGCCAGATCAGCATACTTTTCAGTCTTGTAGATTTGAGCTGCCTCCATTCTGTTCTCATATGGCACCGTGAGCTCGATCATGATCAGCTGCTTGGTTGACTTAGAGTGGACTACTATGTCTGGTCTCATGCCACTCTTGCTGATGATCTCTGGGTGACTCTTCCATTCTGGGAGGTCTGCAGTGCACTCCCAGTCATCTGCCCCGTCCAGCAGACTCTGCCTGCATGTTTCGAGTGGCACTGTTGTTCTTGGCCATGATTTGCTGCCTCCTGCCGTGAAGAATGTTGCGGGTGCTTTTGGAGTCCTGATTTTCCCTTTTGTGGTGTTGGTACTAGCCCAGACTACTTGTACAATTTCTTTGAGCACTTGGTTGTGCCTCCATGTGTACCTTCCTTGAGCCAGGGCTACTTTACATGAGCTTAGGACATGCTCCACTGTTTGTTTTTCATGGCAGAGGGGGCATGCAGGATCGTCTGTTTTCCCCCACTTCACCAGGTTTGCATTTGAGGGCAGAAGGTCATATGCAGATCTGAGAATGAAGCTGATCCTGAGAGGGGCCATGTGCCAAATGTCATTCCAAGTGAGACTTCTTTGGAGTGCATTCTCCCACGTTGTCCATTGCCCTTGCTGGCTCTGCTGGACTGCTTTTTGGAGTCTTTTTTGGTCTTCTTCTTTTCTCATCTCCTGAATCATCATGTCTCTTTTGGCTTTTCCTTTGGCCTTTGACCACCATTCAGTTTTGGTCACCCCCAGTCCTTGTCTGTTGGTCTGTGTGTGTCCTGTTATTTCTCTGATCTTGAGACTTTCTTTTGCAGAATCCATCGCCTCTTGAACTTTCCATTTTCTGCCTGTCTTCAGCTGGGGCTTGATTGCTTCTACCACCTTGTCTCCTGAGTCCTCCAGCATGCTTTGAAGTCTGATCTTCCCTGCTTTGTATTCCTCCAGGATGGATTTCAGGGGTAGTTTCAGCTTTGCTTGGCGACAGTACAGCGCTATGTCAGTCAGACAGGGTGGGACACCAAGCCATTTCCTTGTGAACTTGTTGATTTTGGCTTCCATTGCCTCCACTATGCTGGTGCAGATGTCGTATATCATCAGAGGCCATAGCAGCTTTGGTATCAGCATGAACTGCAGACACCAGACCTTGTATTTGCCAGGGAGCCCACACTGGTCAATGGTCTCCAAGCCTTCCTCCGCCATCTGCTTGGTTTCTTTTGCTCTTTGTGTGTCTTTCAGCGTATCATCATACCATCTTCCAAGGCTCTTGGACTGGTTCTTCTGTGACTGTTGGAATGGCCTGGTTGGCAACACTGAAGACCACAGATCCGGCCACTTTTCCTTTCCTCAGTGAGAGACTCCGTGATTTCTTTGGCTTGAACTTCATTCTGGATGAGGCAACTATGTCGTCCAGCCTCTCCAGCACATGACGTGTCTCGTCTTCTCTGGATGAAATCACTGTAGTGTCATCCATGAAGGCCTTGAGAGGAGGCATCTTGTATCCATCGCCAAGGTCTGTTTGTCTCGCGTTGTTTGTTGCTGCTTTCAAGATGAGTTCCATTGCCAGCACGAACAGTATTGGGGAAATCGCACAGCCCATTGCAATACCCACTTCCAAGTTGATCCAGTCTGTTGTGTACTCCTTGGTAGAGAACCGCATTGAGAAGCCATTGAAGTACTTCTTGAGCATGTCGCGGATGTTCTTTGGCACATGGTACATCTCAAGAGCCAACTGTATCATCTCATGGGGCACAGATCCATATGCGTTTGCCAGATCAAGCCACACTACGTCCAGGTCTCTCTTTTCTGTTTTTTGCTTTTTGGATTGCGTCCCAGATCATTGTGGCGTGTTCTACACAGCCAGCCACGCCTGGGATGCCACCTTTCTGGACTGACACATCCAAGTACTTGTTTTCCATCAGGTACTTGGTCAGCCTTGCTGCCATGACAGAGAAGAAGATTTTCCCTTCGACGTTCAGTAGTGATATTGGCCTGAACTGGCTAATGTCACTTGAGTTTTGCTCTTTGGGGATGTACACACCATCTGCCGTCATCCACTGGCCGCTGATCTTCTGGTTTCTCCAAGCCGATCGCAGCAGCCTGTGGAGCCACTCCAGCACCTTGGGACATTTTCTTGTAAAGCTGGTAAGGTATTCCGTTTGGCCCTGGTGATGATTTGGCTCTGGCTTGTCGACCACCTTCTTGATTTCCGCCAACGTTGGAGGCTTGCCATTGAACTGTTCCTCAGGGTTGGTTGGCCACACCAGACCTTGAATGTCGAGTGGTGCTTTGCTCTGTGGGTCAGAGTATGTTTTCCTCAGATGCTGCTCAAGAACTCCTTTGTCCACACTTAGGGTCCCAGATTTTGGCTGCTCAAACAGTGTTCTGGCAAACTGGAAGGGGTCTCTGAAGAAGCGCTCTTGTGTCTTCTTCTTTTTGCTCTTCCTCTTCCTCGCAGATTCCGCTTTGCTGAGGGCACTGTGTTTTTCTTTCAGGTCTTTCCACAGTTTTTCCAAGCCTTGTTTTTCAGCTGGCAGTGCGGTCTTCATTTGCATCTTGAGGTTTTTCTTTTGGACCCTGATCTTGTCCATCTTTTCTTGGCGTCTGGATTTCTTTGGAGGTGTTTTCTCTTTGGGTAGTTTTGCTCCATAGGCGTCTCTACATGTGGCATACACAATGTCCCCATATGTGGCTAGTT
>CM065748.1:7523586-7526086 GCA_033310375.1 Conus canariensis | reverse complement strand
CTTGAAACTAGATTTACATTTGTCGTGCTTATTGTAAAGTGTCTTGAAGCTAGATTTACATTCGCTGTGTGTACTGTAGAGTGTCTTGAAACTAGATTTACATTTGTCGTGCTTATTGTAAAGTGTCTTGAAGCTAGATTTACATTCACTGTGTATACTGTAGAGTGTCTTGAAACTAGATTTACATTTGTCGTGCTTATTGTAAAGTGTCTTGAAGCTAGATTTACATTCGCTATGTATACTATAGAGTGTCTTGAGACTAGATTTACATGAGCAGTGCATTTGTAAGGTGTTTTGAAGTTTGGATTACATTCGCTATGTATATTGTAAAAGCACCAAGAAGTTAGATTTACCATTGCTGTGTACACTGTAAAGCACCAAGAAGTTAGATTTACCATGGTTGTGCACACTGTAAAGCACCAAGAAGTTAGATTTACCATTACTGTCTACACTGTAAAGCACCAAGAAGTTAGATTTACCATAACTGTCTACACTGTAAATCACACACACACACACAACACACACACACACACACACACACACACACACACACACACACACACACATATTCACACAGCGCGCACGCGCGCGTCAGGAGAGAGAAAGATAGAGACAGAGACAGACAGACAGACAGACAGAGACAGAGTTTGACTGACATTCTATTGTCATTACCGTGGGAGACAATTGGTGGTGGTGGGAAGCGGAGGGGGGGGTGGGGAAGGGGGTAACGTGTGACAACAATATAGCAATGCTAACTCTTCGTCACAAAAGAATTCAAAAATAAAAAGTTCCGTTTACCCGACAGAATGAGAAACAAGGCAATGTGTTGAAACGGAGGGAAAAACAGTGTCTGAATAACATCAAAAACACACACGCACACGCACACGCGTGCTCACGAACACTCTAATCATAAACAAGAACAAAACAACAATCATCACCAACACCAACACCACCGTCATCATCATCATCATCGATCGTCGTCGTCGTCGTCGTCGTCGTCGTCATCGTCATCGTCATCGACATCGTCATCGTCATCGTCATCGTCATCATCGTCGTCATCGTCATCGTCATCGTCATCATCCTCATCATCATCATAGAGAAGCCCATCCGTTACTATCATGTGTGTTTTGTTGAGAGATAGAGAGACAGACAGACAACAGACAGAGACAAGACAATAGAGACAGAGACCGAGAGAGGGCAGGGAAGGAGAGAGAGAGAGAGAGAGAGAGAGAGAGAGAGAGAGAGAGAGAGAGAGAGAGAGAGAGAGAGAACAGCATATATGAGACGAAGCCGAGTATGTAAGGCAAGGTGGCAACTATACAAACAGGTGTAAAAACGTTCTGTACGTTCTCCCCTTGACTTGTACAGAGACATAAAGTACACTGGTTCTAGAATAGTATTGATCATAACAATAATAGTACAATGGACGAAATCAGCACGCATCCACAATTCAGTATGTATCTGTAAACATCACCTCCCATGGGAGACATTTTAGATAAGATCTACATATTCAAACTTTTTATCCCGAGCAATGTACTTTTCAGTTCTATATCTATAGTTCACTTATTGAGAAAGACATGCAGACAAATGGACATTTTTCATCCTGCGCCGATAGAAATAGTATTTCGCAAAATAATATACAGAGACAGGTTCAATAATCATGAAGATGTTGACCAAATCCCATTTTGGCTTCTTGTTACGTTATAAGCAAATGAAATGCAAACAGAGATTTCTTTTTTCATTCATGAAATCCGCCAAGTGTTTGCGAAAACATTGAATGTCCGCACAGTGCATTGGCTTCTTCTGTGTCCCACAAGCCATTCTCTCTTCTGTATCCTACAGGCTTCTGCCTCTTCTGTATCCCACAGGCCATTCCCTCTTCTGCATCCCATTGGCCATTCTCTCTTCTGTGTCCCACAGGGCATTCTCTCTTCTGTGTCCCACATGCCATTCTCTCTTCTATATCCCACAGGCCATTCCCTCTTCTGCATCCCACTGGCCATTCTCTCTGTAACAAGTTCTGTATCCCACAGGCCATTCTCTCTTCTGTATCCCACAGGCCATTCTCTCTGTAACAAGCTCTGTATCCCACAGGCCATTCCCTTTCCTGTATCCCACATGGCCCCATTCTCTCTTCTGTATCTCACAGGCCATTCTCTCTTCTGTATCCAACAGGCCATTCTCTCTTCTGTATCCCAAAGGCCATTCTCTCTGTAACAAGTTCTGTATCCCAAAGGCCATTCTCTCTGTAACAAGTTCTGTATCCCAAAGGCCATTTTCTCTGTAACAAGCTCTGTATCTCACAGGCCATTCTCTCTTCTGTATCCCACAGGCCATTCTCTCTTCTGTGTCCCACAGGTCGTTCTCTCTTAGGTATCTCACAGGCCATTCTCTCTCCTGTATCCCACAGGCCATTCGTTCTTCTGTATCCCACAGGCCATTCTCTTTTCTGTATCCCACAGGCCATTCTCTTTTCTGTATCCCACAGGCCATTCTCTCT
>CM065748.1:7516086-7518586 GCA_033310375.1 Conus canariensis | reverse complement strand
CTTTCCTGTAATGCCTTGGGTCATGGTGTAACTACAAACGAGGCTTTCCTGTAACGCCCTGGGTCATGGTGTAATTACAAACCAGGCTTCCCTGTAATGCCCTGGGTCATGGTGTAACTACAAACTAGGCTTTCCTGTATGCCCTGGGTCATGGTGTAACTACAAACCAGGCTTTTCTGTATTGCCCTGGGTCATGGTGTAACTACGTACCAGGTTTTTCGGTAATGCCCTGGGTCATGCTGTAACCATATGCATGGAAGGCACTGGTCTGTATGTCTGTCTGTTTGACTCCTGGCCTCCTATCTGTCTGCTTGGGTATGAGAAACTGAAAACAAAAGACGTGCTGAGAAATTTAAAAAAAAAAGAAAAAAAAAACCACGTTTAAGACATTCGTACAACGTTAGATCAAAAGGCTTTTTTTTTTTTTTTTTTTTTTTTTTTGCTCACCCTTCGCAACTTTCAGTTCGCTGACATATCTCTCTTTTCTTTCGTCTCCATCAATGAACCCGAAATCTGGAACATCTGCTGAAAAAATAATTAGTTGCAAATTTCATCCCATGACTGCCTCTGTCTTTCCCTAGTGTTCTCCACCACCTCTTTCTGTCCTCACTTAACTCATCAACTCCTCTCTGCTCTCTGGAATTTTTTCGTCTGATTTTCAAAACTGCAGTTATCTGTCTTCTTCTGAAAAAAAAAAAAAGGCAACAACTCGTGACCAAAATATCCCCCCTCCCCCCAAAAAGAACAACAACAACAACAACAAACAAACAAACAAAAAACTATTGACCTTCTTCTGATCTGCCTTTTGGTTTCAAACTTTTAGACTTTTAGAGAAAGCCGTCGTTAAGCAGATCAAGAACCATCTTGAAAACAACAGCTCTATTTTTCAACCGATTAGTCTGTCTGTTGCTCTGACCACAGCACTGAGACTACTGTTCTCCACACTCTGAACCACCTTCTGTTAGACTTAGACTTAGATGCTCCCGCGTCTTGCGACGCATGAGGCAGTCAAGTCGCTCCACTGCGCACGGTCCTCAGCCAGTTTGCTGGTGTCACTCCATCCTCTGTCAACGAGTCTGAGGTCTCTCTCCACTGTCTGTCGCCAGCTCATCCTAAGTCGTCCACTTTTTGTCTCGCCTGCTGGGGTCCATTTAATGGCCTGGTTTGCAGGTCTTGATGAGGGTAATCTCAAGACATGACCTCGCCAGTGGAGGCGCCGTCTGCAGATGATGGTTGACACGGGGAGCTGTTTGGACCTCTCCCTGACCTCTTCATTTGGTATAAAGTCTGACCATTTGATTCCCAAGATCTGCAGTTAGCGTCCATGGAAAAAAAAAACCCCGCTTCTCGCTCTTCTTGATTTGTCAGCTGCTTTGATACAACTAACCACTCAATCAATAATCCTCGTCTTTAGACTGTATTTGGAATCAACAGTACTGCACCCAGCTGGTTCAAATCTAATATAAGTAACTGATTTCAGTCCACTTCTATCAACATTCATCACTCCGAACTTATCAAACTCAAATACGGTGTCCCACAGGGTTCAGTTCAAGGTCCTGTTACTTTAACACCATACACTGCTCTCTTCGCACATATCATAAGCAATCATTCTCATGCAGTTGACACCTAACTTCACAAAAGTGCGCTCTTGAGAATTGATCCTGTCTCCTGTAAGAAACATTTGATTACTTCCGTGGCATCAAAGCTTGATGACTCAGAATAAACTATACCTCCATACTGACGAAACTGAAACCAAGTTTGTAGAAACAAACAAAACACAAAAACCCTCTTATCTGACACTGTTGATTCAGTTGCAAAATGAGGCGACTGCAGGCGGAGGTCTAAACAAATTTAAAAAAAACAAACATTTATAGTGATCTCCACTGAACAACTTGGACAAACGAATCACAAGACAAAACACAACGCGTTTCGACTTCTTAGGTCTTATTCAGGCAAGATAAACAATACTTAGGACAACGAAAATGAAGAACGAGCAAAGCAGAATACAAAACAACGAAGGGAAGGGTAGCAGTCGCCTGGCTTTGCAACTAACTTTGATTCGCACTAACTTCTACCCTTCGTTGTTTTGTATTTCGTTTTGCTCGTTTTTCATTTTCGTTGTCCTGAGTGTTGTTTGTCTTGCCTAAAGAAGACCTAAGAGGTCCAAACGCGTCCTGTTTCGTCTTGTGATTCGTTCGTTCACGTTGTTCGGTGGAGTCATTATAACTGTTTTTAAAAACCGAGGGTTGACTGCCAGAACCCAGTATCTCTCTTATATATATGTGTACATTGATTCAGTCAAAGACGGCAAACGTCATCTTCCTTCCCAGCGCGCTTCAGAACCCTGGTGTGTTTCCGACAACTGACTGTCCGTGCACAGATTCCTCATTCAAACACGTCACTCGGGAGTCATTCACGGTGGACCGGTTTTACTGGGAGATATTTGTGTCCATCAAGAATACATATAGATTTCTTCCTTTTTTTCATCCTCTCTTGCATC
>CM065748.1:7506086-7511086 GCA_033310375.1 Conus canariensis | reverse complement strand
TTTCTGTGTCAGCTTGGGGTATGGTTGGGTGGCTATGTGCATAGTACCCGTGTTACTGTGTCAGCTAAGGGTATGGCTGGGTGGCTATGTGCATAGTACCCGTGTTACTGTGTCAGCCTGGGGTGGGGCTGGGTGGCTATGTGCATAGTACCCATGTTACTGTGTCAGCTTGGGGTATGGCTGGGTGGCTATGTGCATAGTACCCGTGTTACTGTGTCAGCCTGGGGTGGGGCTGGGTGGCTATGTGCATAGTACCCATGTTACTGTGTCAGCTTGGGGTATGGCTGGGTGGCTATGTGCATAGTACCCATGTTACTGTGTCAGCCTGGGGTGGGGCTGGGTGACTATGTGCATAGCGTGCACTGGCCTGACTATGTGCGTGCGTGTGTGTGTGTGTGTGTGTTGTTTTTGTTATGTGTCACTGATGCACTCTGATTGTTTGTGGGATTTTGAGAATGATAGAGAGCAAAATATGAAGGTCAATGGAAAAAAAAGTTATTGGTGGCGCGTGCGCCATGTGTGTGTGTGTGTGTGTGTGGTGTGGGGTGTGTGGTGATGAGAGAGAGAGAAGAGAAAGAGATAGAGAGAGAAACACACAGACAGACGGACGGATGAGCACGACGGGCAGAGACAACGACAGACAGAGAGAGTGTGTGTGTGTGTGTTATATATATATATATATAATATATATATATATATATATATATTATAAACAAAGCTTGTTCTTATGTCTTACATTGAAGAAATAGGGGGGAGATAAGCATAATAAGGGGGAGATAAGCATTCATATCTGTAGTGGTAGATAATTCTGCCTAACTGCTTGAGTGTGTGAATGGGGAAAAATAAAATAAATGCTTCTCAAAATGAGCCTTCAGCAAGCTTATAGTCTCCAAGGGGGAGACAATCTCCAATGGGGAGGAAACTCACTAACATATAACTCCTGGTCAGATACCGATATTTCGAAACCTGATTGTTTCTCCTCAGTGACCGCGGAAAGTGATAATTTGACTCCTCTGCCTTTTCGGTTTTAAGAAGAATACTATCCCAGAAAAAGGCTGGTGTGCAATACCGTAGTATGTTTGTTGAGTTTTCAAAAACCCAACCAAAGGTGCCACCTAAGAAGCAAAAGAAAATCATGAAAGAGCAAAACAAGCTACATTTTCTTGTGAAAAGTAGAAAATATAAAAAGATAATCTCTTAAGACACAAGTGCTGAGGGCCAGTTCTTGGAATGAATCCGCAAGGGACTAAACTACAATAAACTAATAAATTCCAAGGATAAGTAACCGAGCACCATTCCAGCAACTTACAGAGCAGCTTGGTGTTGCAATGACTACAAGAAATATTTTATTATAAACAAAGCTTGCTCTTATGTCTTAGATTGAAGAAATAGGGTCTACTTTTCACAAGAAAATGTAGCTTGTTTTGCTCTTTCATGATTTTCTTTTGCTTCTTAGGTGGCACCTTTGGTTGATTTTTTGAAAACTCAACAAACATACTATGGTATTGCACACCAGCCGTATTCTGGGATAGCATTCTTCTTAAAACCGAAAAGGCAGAGGAGTTAAGTTACCACTTTCCGCAGTCACTGAGGAGAAACAATCAGGTTTCGAAATACCCGTATCTGACCAGGAGTTATGTGTTAGTGAGTTTCCTCCCCATGGAGAGTGTCTCTTCCTTGGAGCTATAAGCTTGCTGAAGACTCATTTGAGAAGCATTTGTTATTCCCCTCACCCTCTCAAGCACATGCGTTAGTTAGGCAGAATTAACTGTCCACTGCAGTCATGAATGCTTACTTCCCCCTATTTCTTCACTCTAAGACATAAGAGCAAGTTTTGTTTTATAATTGAATATATATGTATATATATATTATATATACACACACACACACACACACACACATATATATATATATATATATATATATATAACACACAACACAAACACACACAGACCACAGACACACAGAGAGAGAGAAAGAGAGAGAGAGAGTCAGTCTTCTGCCAGAAGGATGGAAATACACTGTTGTGAAGTTCTTCTATCATCTTGAAAATCTATCATGCACTCTGAAAGGAACTGATCTTCCCCCTACCCCTTCCTACTCCCCCCCCCCCCCCCCCACACACACACACACACACTCCTCGCTGCAACCTGCTCCCCCTTGCCTCTGCCTCCCTCCTCCTCCCTCTCCCTCACCCCCTCCCCTCCCCTCCCATCACCCATAAGGCCATGTTCTGAGGTTAGCGCGGCGTGACAAAGGGAAGTGACTCTCTAGGCCCGCAGACAGCATTCAGCGCTGTGTTTGTATGGAAGGGAGTCTTGATGTGGTTACATGCAGAAGCAGGCCATACGACACAATTCAGGATTTGGCACTGAAACACTAGACAATCCATGTACGCTCTTTGAGGCCTACCATAAATTTGAGACAGCATTTCATGTTAACCTGATAATTGATCAAAAGAACAACTCCCCACCAATTATTTCCCTTTATTTTCTTTTTTTTTGGGGGGGGGATGTTCACCGATGACATCACAAAACAATATTCAAACGCATGACCTTCCCCTGAGTTGACACACATTTCAGGCCTTTGCACTCACCCGTGACCCTATCTTTGCGCCAGCTCCAAGAGCCCAAAATAATCCCATTCCTTTGATTTCAATCTGCATGGAGCCACTTGGCTTGTACCTTGATGGCCATATCAAACAAAATGAGGAGAATCAACTTTCAGACACAATAAGAATTCTGAAAACAATCCAGTTGTGCCAGTATATAAATACTCCATTCCTTAATCAAGGCCTTGGCGCATGAAGTTTTGGTGTGGGATGCCAGCAGCACTGGTCTTTCAGTCCATGCGTCTGTGTGCCTGCCTGCCGGTTGTGCATATTATTCTATTCGTCTGTCAGTGGTATTGTCTCTTTGTATCTTATTGGTCGAGTTGTCTGTCTGTTTGAGAGAAACGATGTCCTAAAGTTGCTGAGTGAAGGTAAAATCAAAACAATTTTGTTGTTGATGCTGTTCGCACGCATATACTGTATCTATCTATCGCGCACACGCACGCACACACACACACACACACACACACACACACACACACACACACACACACACACACACACACACACACACACAGCATTGCGTGTGTGTGTGTGTGTGTGTGTGTGTGTGTGTGTGTGTGTGTGTGTGTGTGTGTGTGTGTGTGTGTGTGTGTGTGTGTGTGTTCGCGTGCGCATACAGAGAGAGAGAGAGAGAGGGGTTCTTCATACATATATATCTATATACATTTACAGATGGGAAGACAGACAAAGAAAGGCAGACAAAGAGACATCGAGGCACAGAGAGAGAGGGGGAGGGCGGGGGAGAGAGAAAGAGAGTGAGAGAGAGTGAGAGAGAGAGAGATGTTCTTCATATATATATATATATATATATATATTATATATATATATATATATATAATTGACTAATAAATTCCAAGGATAAGTAACCGAGCACCATTCCAGCAACTTACAGAGCAGCTTCGTGTTGCTTAGACTGCAAGAAATATTCAATTCTAAAACAAAACTCGCTCTTATGTCTTAGAATGAAGAAATAGGGGGAAATAAGCATTCATATCTGCAGTGGCAGTTAATTCTGCCTAACTCGGTTACTTATCCTTGGAATTTATTAGTCAATTATAATTTAGTCCCTTGCGGATTCATTCCAAGAACTGGCCCTCAGCACTTGTGTCTTAAGAGGTTATCTTTTTATATTTTCTACTTTTCACAAGAAAATGTAGCTTGTTTTGCTCTTTCATGATTTTCTTTTGCTTCTTAGGTGGCACCTTTGGTTGGTTTTTTGAAAACTCAACAAACATACTAGGTATTGCACACCAGCCTTATTCTGGGATAGCATTCTTCTTAAAACCGAAAAGGCAGAGAAGTTAAGTTACCACTTTCCGCGGTCACTGAGGAGAAACAATCAGGTTTCGAAATACCCGTATCTGACCAGGAGTTATGTGTTAATGAGTTTCCTCCCACTGGAGAGTGTCTCTTCCTTGGAGACTATAAGCTTGCTGAAGACTCATTTGAGAAGCATTTATTATTCTCCCTCACCTCTCAAGCACATACTGTTAGTTAGGCAGAATTAACTGCCGCTGCAGATATGAATGCTTATTTCCCCTATTTCTTTATTCTAAGACATAAGAGCGAGTTTTGTGTTTATAAAATTGAATATATATATATATATTTACAGATGGATAGGAACAGAGGGGAAGAAGGAGAAGAGAGAGAGAGAGAGAGAACGGTTCATCATCGGCATGGCTTTCAATATATTTCCATCTGTCTCTTCTTGTAGCATGCACACTGCCATGATACGATCTTCTGACACCAGCCCTTTGGTCCCTTCTCCTCCAGGCCCCCACCCCCCTCCCCTCTTTGTCCCCTCTTCTCCTCCCCCTTCCCCCCCCCCCCCCCCCCCCCTCTGTTATGCCTTAGGTTTAGATGGCCTCCCAAACACAAACGCCGGGCATGACTCGTTGATTCCATCGGATGACTGTTCCTGTTTCGCTCCGGGTCATGGTGTGATTATGTGCATAGCAAACACTGCTCTGTCTGTCTATCTGTCTGTCTGTAAATCAGTTTGTTTTTCTATTTTTTTGGCCATCAATGTGTCTATGTGTTGTAGTTCTCTCTCTCTCTCTCTCTCTCTCTCTCTCTCTCTTTTCTCTCTTTCTGTAAGTTTGTGTGTGTGTGTGTGTGTGTGTGTGTGCGCGTGCGCGCGCGTGTTTGTATGTGTGTGGGTGTGTGTATGTATGTGTGTGTATTTGTGTGTGTGCGCGCGCCGTGTGGTGTGTGTGTGGGTTGTGTGCGTGCGTGTGGTGTGTGTGTTGTGTGTTGTGTTTGCGTGTGTGTGTGTGTGTGTGTGTGCCTGTGGATCAGTTTGTGTATCTTTTCACGGATCAGTATGTCTATGTACATAGGGCACAGCAAAGACCTGTTGTCTTTTTTTATACTTCTATATACTATC
>CM065748.1:7486086-7488586 GCA_033310375.1 Conus canariensis | reverse complement strand
CAGCACAGACAGACACACTGCTCATTATCTAACGGGAAGAAAAGAGAAAAAAAAAAGAAAAAGATACACCCCAAGGTGCAGGTGGGACCCAGAGAAGTACTGTCCTCAGCTGCCCAACGAACCAGCTGGGAGCAATCCGGCAACACCCTTGGAAGCCTGCGCTGTGTTCACATAGGATGCAGGCACGCACAGGGCATTCCATTAAGACGTCAAGGGGTATAACTGCTCCCTGGCAGATGCCATTTTGTTACGGCCACTGGATATGACACGACAGAACCTCCACTGGAGCGTTCCCATGGGTGTAGCAGCCCATAATTCAGGACTGCGGAGCTACCGTCAGTATCTAATGTCATTAGCCAGTATGTGCCTTTTTCAATTAATTAAAAATGTGCTTTTTCAATAAATCAAAACATGTACTTTTTCAGTTAATTAAAACATGTGCTTTTTTCAGTTAATTGAAATCTACTGTTTTCAGTTAATTAAAACATATACTTTTTTCAGTTGATTGAAATGTATACTTTTTCAGTTAATTAAAACATATACTTTTTCAATTACTTAAAAATGTATTTTTCCGTTAATTAAAACGAGCTATAGCATGTTGAGAAGCAGACATTGATCAGCTATACATTGCGTTATCTGTCTACAAAAATAAACAGTTTCCAACGGTGCAACTCATTTTGAATAAAATCAATAAGGATTCGTAAAGCGCAATATCTTGCATCATCAGCTCAACACGCCCTGAATTCACCATTTGTTCCCGTTCCACACACACACACCCAAACCACACACACACCCTCCCCCCCCTCCCTCTCTCTCTCTCTCTCTCTCTCTCTCCTCCCCCCCCCCCCCCCCCCCCCTCTTTCAGCCCTATCGACCATCCACTTTCACACGGAAAATTCTTCCCTCCCATCCACCGACCTTCCCCTCGACACACACAGTTACAACGAAGCACAGGGATGCTGGATCAATAAGCGTGCGCTTTTTTTTTTTTTTTTGCAGATGTGAATAATCGTGCATGTCAAATTCTATATTAGGAAGAGCGCGCATCAGTTTGAAAAAGCGCGCATCAGGTCTCTAGTCTATAGGAGCGCATGCTGTGGCCGAAAAGAGCGCGTTTGTTTTCCAGGGAATAATGCATGGAGCGGGTCTGAATGAAAGCCTGGGAGGAAAGCTGGAATTAATTCCAGAATCAAGAATCTGACGACATCTTTAGTCTCGAATATCTACTTAATACTCTAGTTAGGAGAGAGAGAGAGAGAGGAGAGAGAGAGAGAGAGAGAGAGAGAAGAGAGAGAGAGAGAGAAAAGAGAGAGAGATTGAAAAGATTCCTACATGATAACCTATATTTGCAAAACTATTTTTCAGACTTCGTACACGGGCGTGTTAATTCTCGAAAACCGTATGGCCTGTATGCCTATATTTTTAAGGCCAATAGTTCTGCTAGGGACCCTAGACCCTAAACATTATATCCAGAGGAACTGTGGCAGGCTTAAAGGCAAGAGGTTTGTTAAGGACCTGGGACATCATTAAAGCATTTGGCTATTGTACATAAGACCAGAGGCTCCGCTACAGACCTAACACTTACTATCTGAAGGACTCTGCCTGTATCCTTAGCTATGGGAGAAGAAGGCGCAAGGGAATTATTACCACACTAAGCCTCTGATGAATGTCTTCAAGGGAAATAGTTCTTCTCGGGACGCAAGACACTGTACCCTGGGGATACTCTGTTAAGGGCAGTGCCAAAGTTAGGGACACAAAACACTGTACGGTGGGGAAACTCTGTTAAGGATAGTACCAAAGTTAGGGACAAAAAAACCACAGTATTCTGGAAATACTCTGTTAAGGATAGTACTACAGTTAGGGACACAAAACACTGTACTCAAAGGATACTCTGTTAAGGGCAGGGCCACTGTTAGGGACATAGAATACCGTACCTGGAGAAACTCTTTAAGCATATTAGTACAGTGAGGGGCACAAAACACTGTACCCTGGGGAGATTCTGTTAAGGATAATACCACAGTTAGGGACATAAAACACTGTACCCTGGGGAGATTCTGTTAAGGATAATACCACAGTTAGGGACACAAAACACTGTACCCTGGTGAAACTTTTAAGGATAATGCCACAGTTAGGGAAACAAAACACTGTACCCTAGAGAAACTCTGTTAGGGATATTACCAAAGTTAGGGTCACAAAACATGATACCCTGGGGATGCTATGTTAAGGGCAGTGCCACTGTTAGGGACACAATACACCATACCCTAGGGAAACTCTGTTAAGGATAGTACAACAGTTAGGGACTTAAAACACTATACCTTGAAGAAACTCTGTAAAGGATATCACCCAAAAACATGTAAAATGGGGACACTCTGTTTAAGAGCAGTACCAAAGTTAGGGACGCAAAACACTGTGGGGACACAAAACACTGTACCCTGGGGAAACTCTGTTAAGGGGATTACCAAAGTTAGGGACATAAAACACTGTACTGAAGAAACTCTGT
>CM065748.1:7473586-7481086 GCA_033310375.1 Conus canariensis | reverse complement strand
ATGGTCTTTTGAACAGGGAGTCATGATGAGATACATGTCCACCCTCCACTGTACCCTGTAGAATGGCCATGGACAGGACCCATGGCGAGATACATGCCCACACTTCACTGTCCCTGTAGAATGGTCTTGGACATGTAGTCATGGTGAGATACATGTCCATCCTCCACTGTACCGGTAGAACGGTCTTGGACAGGGAGTCATGGTGAGACACGTGTCCACCCTCCACTGTACCCTGCAGAATGGCCATGGACAGGGCGTCATGTGAGATACATGTCCACCCTCCACTGTACCCTGTAGAATGGTCTTGGACAGGACCCATGGCGAGATACATGTCCACACTCCACTGTACCCTGTAGAATGGTCATGGACAAGGAGTCATGGCGAGATACATGTCCACCCTCCACTGTACCCTGTAGAATGGTCTTTTGAACAGGGAGTCATGATGAGATACATGTCCACCCTCCACTGTACCCTGTAGAATGGTCATGGACAGGGAGTCACGGAGAGATACATGTCCACCCTCCACTGTACCCTGTAGAATGGTCTTGACAGGACCCATGGCGAGATACATGTCCACCCTCCACTGTACCCTGTAGAATGGTCTTTTGAACAGGGAGTCATGATGAGATACATGTCTACCCTCCACTGTACCCTGTAGAATGGTCTTGACAGGACCCATGGCGAGATACATGTCCACCCTCCACTGTACCCTGTAGAATGGTCTTGAACAGGGAGTCAAGGTCAATGACATGTCCACCCTCCACTGTACCCTGTAGAATGGCCATAGACAGCGGGTTCTGGCGAGATAAATGTCCAGATCATGCAGGCTGTTCGTGTTGTTAATAACTGCATGGAGAGGTATCTCCATGCACAATGGTATAATGATAACGTGGGGGGATATATGTGATAATAAGCGTGCTCATACCGTGGAGAACCTCGATATAGATAGACAGATAGATATTTAGATAGAAAGATAGATAGGCAGATAGATTTAGATATAGATAGATAAAAAATATAGATAATAGATAGATAGATAGATAGATAGATGAGTACATACATACATACATACATACATACATACATACATAACATACATACATACATATGTACATATATACATACATATATATAGCAAGGTTCCCACTGTATGAGCACGCTCGCTGCACTTTACGACAGAAAGCAGACACAGGAAAGTGAAAAATAGATAACTGGTATGTTGCAACACACACATATGCTCACTTCCCTGTTAAAACTGAAAACAACATTGAGAATCAGTTTAGAGTGGACACGTAACACTGAACCAGTATCAACACACACGCCGTTGCTAAGCTCGGATATAAATGTTATATCAACATATCAAGAAAACAACGAATTCAATGAAAAGACAAGTTACATACCTGAGTATCTTGACCTACACTTAACAACTTGTCTAATCACCTGCTTATCGGCCTATGTACTTTCTTATCTACCCACCTGCCTACATACCTATTGACCTTACTACCTACCTACCTGCCCACCTACCTGTCTACCTACCTGTCTTCTGCCTGCATCTGTTTGTCATGTGTGCACAGTTTAGTGACACATGATTCAGTCTCCATGAAATGGAGAGCGAGTTAGGTGAACCTTGTTCATGCTGACCGTGACAATCCAGTTGCAACAGGACAACGGTCATCGCAGACGCCTGGCCTTTGACAGGCTCTGAGATGCTCCCAATCATTCTTTAGTTGTTGTTGTTCCGTGTATTAGTTTATGAGTGAACAGCACCGCCACACTGTCCGACGTGGTTTCTTCCATAGCAGCCGTGGATCCGCTAAATCTGGATTCATCAACTGGACTCACGACAGAATCGTGAAAACATGATTTATGGAGCATCAGAGTTGTGTTCTTGTTCAAGCGAAAGACTTCGACGCCATTTTTGAAGCGGCTTCGTGACGTCATTAGAGTTTTTGAAGTCACGGCCGCTTTTCAAGGATGGTTTTAACTGCTGCTGAGTGGCGTTTGGAAAATTCGAACAGAGTTGACTGTTGCTGACTTGATGTCAAGACCGTACCTCATCTTCAATCTCATATATCTGTTGTCAGTCGGTGCCAGTGATTATAAGTTTATTATGAAATATGCTTTTGGTGTTGCAGTGCAGAAATGTAAAAAGTTAATTTACAGTGAAGTGCGAATGTCAGCTATGTGAATTGTCGTTTTTTGTGATTCCTGTAGTTCTGCAGCCACCAAGGTGAGGTGTATCATTTTGAAATTAACATCGTGTGTGGGGCGGACTCAGATGGCGTTCTAAAGGCATTTTAGTGGTGACCTGACTTAGGTAGGTTAAGATGATCGGTGAGCCTGTGTGACTGAAGTGGCGTTGGGGATCTGTGAAGGTGGGGTCATTGCTTTGTGCCAGTTAGTCGTGACGGCCTGGGACTATGTTCAAGGACGTTTTGATGGCTTTGGGGTGTGGAATTTCGATGAATTTTGATGTCTGTGGTGAGTGTTATATTTTCATGAGAAAGGGGGAATAATTACTAATTTTGTAAAACTTTAAATTGAATAATTGAAACTTTAAATTGAAGTCTCTTACTGGAGGACGAACCTTGGTCGGAGTTGGCAACTGAGACGAGAACGCGCGAGTATGTGTTTGTCTGTTTGTGATTACAGATGAATGGTTCCTTCTGAATGGAGTGGTGAACTTCTGTCCTTTACTTAAGTTTAGCAGGCTTAATCTCCTCTTGATAGTGGTGACCCCGACTTGTCTCTTGTACAGGCAGAGTTTTGTTTTGTACCCCCTCCGTTAGATAGGATACTTTCAGGTTATTGAAAGGGTACAATGATGATAAGGCTACAATGATGATAAGGCTACAATGATGATAAGGCTACAATGATGATATGGTACAAGGATGGTAAGGTTACAATGATGATAAGGCTACAATGATGATAAGGTACAAGATGGTAAGGTTACAATGATGATAGGGTACAAGGATGGTAAGGTTACAATTATGATAAGGGTACAATGATGATAAGGCTACAATGATGATAAGGGTACAATGATGATAAGGCTACAATGATGATAAGGCTACAATGATGACAAGGTACAAGGATGGTAAGGCTACAATAATGATAAGGGTACAATGATGATAAGGCTACAATGATGATAAGGCTACAATGATGATAAGGTACACGGATGGTAAGGCTACAATGATGATAAGGTACAAGGATGGTAAGGCTACAATGATGATAAGGGTACAATGATGATAAGGTACACGGATGGTAAGGCTACAATGATGATAAGGCTACAATGATGATAAGGCTACAATGATGATAAGGTACACGGATGGTAAGGCTACAATGATGATAAGGCTACAATGATGATAAGGCTACAATGATGATAAGGTGCACGGATGGTAAGGCTACAATGATGATAAGGCTAACAATGATGATAAGGTACAAGGATGGTAAGGCTACAATGATGATAAGGCTACAATGATGATAAGGCTACAATGATGGTAAGGTTACAATGATGGTAAGGGTACAATGATGATAAGGTTACAATGATGATAAGGCTACAATGATGATAAGGCTACAATGATGATGATATAGGCTACAATGATGATAAGGCTACAATGATGATAAGGGTACAAGGATGGTAAGGGCACACAATGATGATAAGGCTACAATGATGATAAGGGTACAATAATGATAAGGGTACAATGATGAGAAGGGTACAATGATGATAAGGGTTCAACGATGGTAAAGGTACAAGGATGGTAAGGGTACAGGGATGATACGGGTACAATCCACAACCTCATCAGCCGTCAGCGTGCTCCTGCTGATTGTGCCACAATGCTCTGTCCAGACTGCAAGGAGACTGTCGGGAATTAATCAGACGAACCAAACTGGACACAGAAAAACCAGTCACGTTGGGCCACCAACTGGGGGCGCTGGCACCTTCAGTGAAATAACGTAACTCAGTGTGAACCGTATCAAGGAGCAGCTGGGGGAACAACCCACCACAGTGGCCACACGCCACAATTAGGATTCAGCACCAAAACACTATATAATCCATGTCAGCACCAAAACACTACATAATCCATGTCAGCACCAAAACACTATATAATCCATGTCAGCACCAAAACGCTATATAATCCATGTCAGCGTTTTGAGGCCTACCATAACTTTGAGCCAGCATTTAATGTTAAACTGATAATTGATCAAAAGAGCAACCACCCCACACCAATCTTTTTACCTGTTTTGGAGGGGATTTCTTCCGATGACATCATTTACGATCTTCAATCATATGATCTTTGCCTTGTATTTCCTCACGTTTCAGACCTTTGCACTCACCAGTGACCCTATCTTTGCGCCAGCTTCAAGAGCACAAAATAATCCTATTCCTTTGTGATTTCAATTTGTCTGCTTGGAACCACCTGGCTTGTACTTTGATGGCCATACAACAGAAAATGAAGAGAATCAACTTTAGACACAATGAAAATTCTCAAAACAATCCAATTGTGCCATTCTATAAATACTCAGCTCCTTAAGCAAGGCCTTGGTGCATTCGTTTTTGGTGTGCAGCCTGTGGGAATTGGCAACTTCAGCGAAATAACGTAATTCAGTGTGAGCCGTATCAAGAAACAGCAGGGGAGACAATCCACCACTGAGCATCCAGGTTTGGGAAAGGGGTGGCTCCATTTTCACTGACGTCATTTCAGAGCTCCGAGAGGGTGAGTTCAGACAGTCTGAGGACGCATTTCAGATGGGATGATCTGACGTTAGAAAACGTCTTTACTGACTGATGATGATGATGGACTGTTGCTAGAGCGCCGGACTCGTAATCTTGGTGATCTTGGGGTTGCGGGTTCGAATCTCCGCCGGGCCGTTTCGGTTCAGGGGGATTTTTCCCTCGGAGGTAATATTGGTTCTGACTCTGTTTCCCAAACAGTCCTTCGAATGAGACCATAAACCGAGCTTCCGTGGGAATGCACGCATAACATCTTGCACACATATAATATCCCATCACCAACTTTTGGAAGAGAAGGCCAGTTTGGCCGTTGGTATGGAGGACACGTTACACATAGCATGCACCCTGCGTGAGAAATGGAAAGAATGCAAGAAGTAAGGAAACTGAGTGAACAACATTGACTGGATGACACGGAAAACGACTGAATGAAGCGCCAGCTGGCAACTCTTCAGTCTGCTCTACCCAGGTAGGCAGCCCGTTGTGTAAACGAGAATGCGGATTGTAAAGCGCTTAGAGATTGGTCTCTAGCCGAGGACAGGCGCTATATAAGTATTCATGATAATAATGATACTGGACTGCCACTCTGAGAATGGGATAGCCTTCACTGGAACCATCAGAACGGTCCGGTGATGTCTATGACGTACATACAAAAAACAAAGAGGGTCACCAACTGCCGTGGCTAAGTGGTTAGCGTCGCGGACTCCCGGCTGGGAGATCGTGGGTTCAATTCCCATCAGAGTCATGTGGTGTTTTTCTGCTCCGACCGGCTCCTGCCCAGAATTGAGTTTGCTACGGACTCAGTTGGGAAGACTGGGACCACACAGTCGAGTTTTATCCACCTAATGGATGCGTGTTGCTCAAACCTGGTGACCAACACTGCAGGTGTCTGTATCTCTCGAGCCTGTTTGGCGCCAGGATACATCATGAAAGTAAGCGTACACTACAGCCCTGTCATGCAGTCACAGACCAGAATGAAAATCCGTAACATCATCATCATCATCCTCATTCTCATCGATCGGCATAAAAAAAAGGTCTCAAATTCTATGGACGTTCATGCCCTGCTCTCATGGTGAAAAGTGTACCTCAGTTTCGATGTCCTCTCCACATCTGTGGCCTTGGTTTGATTCCGTCTGTGTTACCAGTATCGGTGAGTCCGTGGGGGCTGTCGCTGGACGAACATGGTGCCGCCCTCCGGAGGGCGAGCTCACTCACGCCGGCTCCGCTACTAAGCAGTTATTGCCGTCAGTAGGGGGCTTAGTAGGTGGCGTCCTGCGTATGTTGGATCAGAACAGGCGCCACTGAACACCACGGAAGTGACTCGGCAGCAGTGCAGTGTCTCCTCCGGTTTATTGCCTCTTAACGGCTTGGCATTGACTGCTCCCTGGGGATTGCGGTGGCGGGACTGAGGTGGGACTGACCGTACGGGGCTGTGTCTATGGACGGTGTGTCGGAATGAGCGGCGTGGGTGCACTGCCACTGAAATGGCAGAAAAGATGGGACAGGAAAAAAAACAAAACAAAAAAAAAAAACAAAAAACGGGGATGGGTTAAGATGAGAAGGGGGAGGGGGGGGGGGGAATATGGAATAGGCTGGACGGGAGAGAACACAAGTGTAAACAGAAATGAGGAAGCAAGCTTAAACAGAAGACAGGATGAAGGCGATTATGAACTGAAGAGAGATAGAAAGCAAGTGTAAACAGAGAAGTGTAACATAGAAAAGAGAGAGAGAGAGAGAGAGAGAGAGAGAGAGAGAGAGAGAGAGAGAGAGAGAGAAGGAAGTGTAAACAAAACAAAAAAAGACCCAAAAAAAAATCGAGTAATTGAAGGACAGACAAAAAAAAGCAAGAGTAAATAGAAAAGAAATATTGCGTGTACAATCTGCTAACTTTGTTACGATTAGAGAATGGTGGAAAAGAAAGAACTAATCAGTGCATAAAATGGACCTTCATGACTACGTCTAAGAAAATGACACATCTCCAACGGATGGTGCCTCCTTAGTAGCTGGTTTTTAAGAAATCAATCACAGAAAGGAGGGGGAGAGGGGCTTTACAGGGAGACAATGCGTTTATAGTAGTAGTAGTAGTAGTAGTAGTAGTAGTAGTAGTTAGTAGTAGTAGTATAGTAGTAGTAGATAGTAGTAGTAGTAGTAGTTATAACAACAATAATGACAATAATAATGATAATAATGATAATAAAAACAACATTAATGATGATGATGATGATCATCATCATCATCATCACAGTGATGAAAATGATAATGATAAGAAGAAGAAGAAGAAGAATGATAGATGATGATCGATGATGATGATGATGTACGATCATAATGATAACAACAACAACAACGACAGCAACAACAACAAATAGTGTTTGTATAGCGCAATTCTAGTTGAAAACAACGTCAAAGTCACACTCTTACAAGAGAGAAATGGAGAGACACATGAACAGACAGAAAAGAAAAAAAAACGACAAAGACACCTCCTACGCAGACACACATAATCTACACGTAAAAGAAGAAAAAAAGAGCAAAACTGTACATGTCGTTCAGACATGACTATCTGCTTTCAAGTTGAGCAAATGGCTGTTGGCCTGTTGGGGGGATTTTCCAAACTGCCCTCTTTTCTCCTAAGCCACAGTCAATGTACAGAGAGCTACCTCACTGATAATGCCAGAATTCTCCTTTACCAGCAGACGTGTGGGCGCCATGGAACGACCAAGGCAGAATTTAAGAGAGAGAGAGAGGGGGGGTAAAGAGAGAGAGAGGGAGAGAGAGGT
>CM065748.1:7458586-7466086 GCA_033310375.1 Conus canariensis | reverse complement strand
TTATTACTATTTCTGTTCTCATTTCACCCCCGTCTGTGTGTGTGTGTGTGTGTGTGTGTGTGTGTGTGTGTGTGTGTGTGTGTGTGTGTGTGTGTGTGTGTGTGTGTGTGTGTGTGTGTGTGTGTGTGTGTGTGTGTGTCTGACAGTACGTGTGAGATTTTTTAAGATTGTTTGTAGGCTGTATTCATATCTAGATCATAAATCAACAAAAGCCATGCATAACAAATAGTTCTCTCTGTGTCACAGACCATGAGAGCATTGAATTCTTTCGGTTTTCCTTTGCATGCCCTCTTCTTCATTTCTTACGTACCCCTACGCTGTGGGTTAACAGAACTCGCGTTCCAGGAGAGCAGAGGAAGGGGCACTATCCTTGTAATTCATTTACAAACTGGCATTTGTCTCCCTTGGACTACTGAGAACAAATTCTGTTTAGTTTTCAAGCCGTTTCCTGCACCGTCCACTTTTTGTCTCCCTTCCTTCCCCCCCCCCCCCCCCCCCCCTCCCCACACACACACACACACACACACCTCCTCCCCCCCCCCTCCCGCTTGTCTGTCTGTCTCTCTCTCTGTAACTCTGTCTCTATATGTCTCTCTCTCTCTCTCTCTCTCTCTCTCTCTCCTCTCTCTCTCTCTCTCTCTCTCTCTCTCTCTCTGTTCCCACCCATCGGCCCCTGTCTCTTGTAAACAGCCCTGTCTCTTCCGCTTGTGTATGCTGACTGGCCTCAGCCAAAGAAAACACAATAAAAATACAATCTTTTAGGTGTTGTTCTTTATCAGGCATTGACGATCAGAGTGGCATTTTGTTTTTAGCACAGTTTGAGTTTTGATGGTTGCTTACGGTACCACTTAGTGCATTTTGCTTTGTCTTGAATTATTTGGATATGTCACACTCTCCTTCATACTGCGGCTATGGCCTACATATATGAATAAAACATTTTTATTTCATTCCATTTGCTCTCTCCCCTGCCCCTCCCCTCCTCCTACACTTATCCCCTTTGCTCATGCTGTCTTTTGGGAAGAGAGAGAGAGAGAGAGAGAGAGAGAGAGAGAGAGAGAGAGATACATACATACATACATACAGACAGACAGACAGACAAACAGGCAGGCAGGCAGACAGGTAAGGTAAAATAATTTTGCTTATAATCCAGCCGACCACAAAGAGCCATACCAGGGTTGTCACCGCGTTGAATTCAATTCAAGTCATTCATTCACACAACTCTTTAAAGTATATCTTCTAAAGACACACCGGAATTTGTGTTAATCATTCCACTGTAAAATCTCAGCTCAGATGAAAAATGTTCATCTCTTTCAGAAATTCAAAGATCACATCAGGTGGAACATCTCTGAACAAGGTTTTCAGGGAGTCTGCTGTAAAGTGTTTATGTCTCACATCATGCAAGTCCCAACATTCTAAAAGACAGACAGACAGAGACCTCAAAACTCAATTGGTTTATTGACGTAAAGGCCATTGTCTCTTTTGAAACGGGTATGGGAAACATAAGAACAGTATATGAATGTTACAGAGTTCTAGAAAGACTTCTGTGTCATAACAGACCGAAACTAGAGGCGGGAACAGCTCAGCTGGTAGAGTGCCGGACCCGTGATCCTGGAGATGGCAGGGTTGAGGGTTCGAATCTCGCCTGGGCCGTTTCAGAACAGGGGGATTTTTTCGTCTGATGATAAACATTGGCTTTTGAGTCCATTTCCCAAAAAATCCTTAGAATGAAATTGTATGCCGAGGTTCCGTGTGTGAACGCACGCACGTCACCTTGCACACACGTAACACGTCCTACGAAAGAGAGTAGCAGTTTGGCCGTTGGTATGAATGACACATACACATCTAGCATGCACAGAAAGAATGCAAGAATGCATGAAACACTGAGAAACTGGTATTTGAATGATGACACGGTAAATGACTGGATGTAGCGCCAGTAGGCAGCTGTTCTGTCGGCTCCACCCAGGTAGGCAGACCATTGTGTAAATGAGGGTGTAGACTGTACAGCGCTTAGCTTGGTCACTAACCGAGGATAGGTTGTCTTTATGATGATGATGATGATGATGATGATGATGATGATAGCAACTGGAATGCCTTGAACAAGTAATCTGACAAATTTCTTAGACTGCTTTCATTCTGAGATGCTATGAGCAGACTTAACCGAAACTGACAGGGATCCCTGGAGAATTATGTCTGTGTGTATTGCGCTCCTCGACTGGATGACGTGCGGCATCATCAAACAACATGCACCTCGCCTTCTTCTCCTTTGTGGCACAGTGGACAAGTCGCATCCAGCCCAGTATGTTAACTGTAACGATGACGGCACTGTACAATATCTGAAATTCCCAGTCTTATTTCGTCCTAATAAACTTCGCCTAAATCCATTCGCAGTTAAAGTTTGAACAAAATGTCAGGTACATGGTCAATTTATCGCCAATTTTGACATAAAAGTCCCATTCCTTCCCCTATCTCCTCCTGTATGTAGTCAGTCTGCTTTTAAATTCACACAGAAATAATCTGTCATTTTGCACGCCTTGGTTTATCCTCACATACCCAGATCCAGGCTGATATGATTGATAACGGACATTTCAAACCCAGTTTTTTGTGTGTGTCTTTTTGTTCTAAGTCGTATAACATCGTATTGGTTTTCCGTGGCACTTTATAATTACAACTCTTTGTTCATTTCAACCAGTATGGAAAACAGCTTTTTAGAGTTTAGATGATCAATAGTTAGATAATTTTTTTTAGATTCTGCTTGATATTCCCCAGTAATGCTATTTACTTCAACCTGTCCTTGTCAAAGATGACTAATAACTGTTATAAACGTTAGTACTGATACTGCGTAACGTAAATGTTAGGGTTGTTGATATTAATAACTGTTATAAACGTTAGTACTGATACTGCGTAACGTAAATGTTAGGGTTGTTGATATCTCCTTTCCTGTTCAGGTGAAGCACAATATTTTTTATCCAAGCGTCAGGGAATATAACTTTTTGAAGTAAAACATTAGAAATATGACAAAGAAATCTGTAACGCGATCACTTACATTGTTTTTTCAACAATCTGTAATTATTCTATCCAAACCAGCAGCTTTTCTTGTTCTTGTCTTTTTGATTATCAGAGAACTTCTTCCTTTGAAACTGGTCGTTTGAAATAGTTATCATTCGCATCAATATTCAATTCGTCTTTATCCAAACCAGCAGCTTTTCTTGTTCTTGTCTTTTTGATTATCAAAAAACTTCTTCCTTTGAAATTGGTCGTTTGAAATAATCATCATTTGTGTAGATTTAATGAAAGTAAGCCTAAACTAAATTTTTTCGTAGAAGATTTGAAAAGAAACTATCGTATTGAAATATATATATGTATAGCTCCGAAATGCGCCTGTTGGAGTTTGAAAGAAAATGGGCACCTTATTCAGGTCTGCTTGAGGAGTAAATGCCAAATTCTTTAAAAAATATGCCTTAAAAAATGGAAATCGCCACAAAACCAAGGTTGTTGTCCACTTTTTTTAAAACATATATATTGACCTATTTATGTCAATTATACTCAGCAATTAAATATAAGCGGTACACATAAGAAACAACAATTTCAACTAAATGCTCCTGGTATTTTGTTGTTGTTGTTGTTTTTTGTTTTTTTGTTCCATAATGTTTCCTCAATACTAAGTAACAACCGGCAAGAAATAGTCGGACATCCATAAGCATTGTAAATAGATAGGGAAGGGTGTGCATATGAAGGGGGAGTGGGATTAAAGAGAGAATGAGACTTAGAGTGAAGTTTGAGTGTAAGGGAAGGGAGGGAGGGGAGGGGAGGGGGGAGGGGAGGGAGGAGGAGGGAGGGAGAAGGAAAAAAAAAAAGAGAAAAAAACTTGTGAAAATGAGAACTCCTGAAATCAATTGAAATCATGAAATGATGTATCAAAGCAATGTATGGTGACTATTGTTTTTATGTTCATATCATTGACATTATCACCTATGTTAAACTCCATGTTCGTGGAAATTACTGGAATATGCATGCGTTTAATGTGCAATGTTGTATTCGAGCAAAGAGAAAGTAATGCAAGGGAGGAGAAACATTGAAATTAAAAAGGAAAAGACAGGGGCAAAAACAAAACAAAAGAGAAAACATGGGTGCATGTGTAGGTATATGTTTATACGTGCTTTTTTTGTTGTTGTTGTTGTTGTTCTATTTTTCACAATAGTTAGAAATATTTATGTATTATCAGTTTAATGTATGTGTGAAAATCTCTGTGCACTGTCCTCTTTATGCGCATATGTATTTCTCCTGTTAACTGAATAAAGCGTGTTCTCTCTGGGGGGGGGGGGGGGGGGGGGAAATCATCATTCGTATCAATATTCAATTCGTCTGTATCTGCTTCATGTTCTTTTTCAAATAATTTTCAAGTGTTGAAACCAGACATCCAGAGTGACGTCATTACTCACGTGTTTTCCTTTACATGAAAGTTTATTTACATTTCCCCAAAATTGCTAATGATTATTCCCCGAAGGTAACAGCTCATCTCACAACGATTTGTGAACACGTTTTCCTTCGCGCTTTAACAAATGTTGAAACTCTCTCCGTGCAATACAAAATGCGTTTTAGTCTCATGACTCTCCTGTTTGTCGTACTCTATTTTCTTGTCTTACATTCTTGATTGTACCAGTCATCTGCTTCATTATGGTCACCAGTTCTCATCTCTTTACGCATGCATTCAGCACTTCATTTAACACAATTGCTAAACGTAGACCAAGCTTCGTCAATATTATGATTGATTAAACTTACAGCGAGCTCTGTAGCCGGCCGTTTTGAAAGTCGGACAAAACGGCCGGGTTTTAGCCGGTCGTTTTGTCCGATCCGACCGTTTTGTCCAGCCTCGGCCAAAACGGCCGGGTCGGACAAAACGGCCGGCTACAAGCTCTAACATTCTACGAGATTCTTCAGAGCGCCTGAGTCAATAATCACCCGCGCTGCTTTATTGTTCCAAACTATCCTATTCAATGTCGGTTTCTCTGTGTGAGGTTTTATACTGTCATACCCTTCCGAAAAATGTCAGTATCATCATAGCATATGATCCCAATGAAGCATATTGCTATTACTGAGTTGACAGAAGGATTCAAACTTGGCAAATATGTCGCTTGACTTTAAAATATAATCGTTTACACTACTGCCTGAGTCTTAGATGTATGTGTATGAGCTATAGGGGCCGCCATTATATGCATCATTCAGGATGCGTGAATCAAATGTGGTACATAAATCCAACAGGAGATTACGACAGCTATTCAACACTTTGTTTTGAAATTTCGATTCGTGTTAATTGAATGACTTGTTTTTCAATGACTTAATCAAACTTTCACTACAGAAATTATCATATTTGCGTCGGCTGTTGGCTGTTGGCTGTCGGCTGTTGGCTGTTGGCTGTCGGCTGTTGGCTGTTAAATCTCCTGACAAGTCTATGTACACGTCATGAAAAAACAACCAAGAAGTCTGACAAGAATTCCCCCAGAAGACTGGTGCCAGACAAGAATTCCCCCAGAAGACTGATGCCATTATTTACATAACCAAATGCAAAATGGTGGCCCCTCAGGCGGAACATATACACACATATACAATATATCTTTCATATACAATATATCTTTCATGGTGTGTAATACAACTCTGTCCGTAAGGAAAACAATATATTATAGTAATCTGCATCAATAGCATGAACAAATGAGGGGGGGGGGGGGGGGGAAGGCACACAGCTCCACCAGAAAAACAATCGCGTTTAGAAAACTCTAGTAGTAGGTTTACTAACAAACAGAAAACCTACATTTGAATACCTCTCTCATGATTTCGGCCACACAAATAATATCAAAGGAACGAACATAAGAAAGGAAATGTTTGTCTTAATGTAGGGAGCAGACCCGTTGGGGGACATTCCATTGCAAGACTTAAACTGCTTGAAATGAAAATGCACGTGCATCACTGTCGGAATTTACTTGATCTAATTCAGAGTGCGACCGTGAACATTTTTTTCCTACGGCTGCACAGCCTGTGACCTGTTGGCTCACATATTCTCCACCGTCACCGACAACGTCACGAGCGTTAAACATACATGCACGTGCAGAGTGTCAGCCACACAACTGTTCACTTAGAGTTCCACAACCGGTGTCAAGTTTTTAGATGCCCCTTTTAAACGAAGCAGGGAAGAAAGATTATCTACAAAACAAAAACTAGAAGAAACACTTTCACAAGAAAAACTAGCAGAAACACTTTCACGACCTTATTTCAGTTCTTCCAGATTGCCCTCGGAGTCCACAGACAACTTGCTGCCATCAATGATCAGAGAGTCAAACACTATAGATGCATTTCGGTTGTCCTCTCTTGCTTGTTTCCAATGGGGCAACAGTTCGCGTCTGATTTCCCAACCCTGAAAGAATACTCTTTCCCCAATGAACACATCAGTACCTTTCAGCTTCCCTCTCGCCCTGCGCATATTCATCTTGTCCTTGAAGAAGGTACAGCACCCGATTATCGGATAGTTGGGCCTCTGGTTCAGACGGTGCTGATGGTCGAAGGAAACGTCCTTGGACAGCTCCAGCCTGTCAGTGAAGAGTTCCCTGACAGCAGCCTCCAGGTCATCTGCCGACTCCTTGTCTGCTCTGTGGAGTCCATGGATGATGACGTTGTTCCGCATAGACCCGCAGTCTAAATCGTCGGTCTTCTTCTCCATGTCTTCCATCCTCTTCTCCAGGCAGACGTTACTCTCCCTCAGTGCGGCGTTTTCTTCTCGCAGACGGGTGCACTCTTCCTTCGTGTCCTCCATTTTCTCGTGCAGCACATCAAAACCGTCTTTGAGACCTCTGAAGTCATCCCTCAACGCATCAAACTTCTTATTCATCCGATAGAGCATAGACATGACATCGTTAGAACTCTGATCTCTGTTCTGGGATGACACATCCGATGATGTGCCTCCAACACTAGCACGAGGGGAACGTGAGGCTGAGATCCAAGTTGTGTCTGTTTCAAGGAAATACGGGGTCCTGGGTTCAATTCAACATCGCCATATCGAAACATCAGCAAACTCCCCCAGAACAAATAGGGGTGGAGGAAACCACACACGACACCGGTAGTCCTGGTTTTTCCATGTCAAACCCAGTCCTGGTAATCTTGAACATATACATTTCGTAATAAATGCACACAAAAAAAGAAACAAACAAACATTTCGTCATAAATGCCAAAAAGAAAGAAACGAACAAAGAAACAACAAGATGCAAAGCAATAAACGTACTCCCAGTTTATCCTGAATACGCGTAAGATATTCCATAAAGAGGAAAAACCGTCTTGGGCTGGTGTAACCGTTAGTAATGGCTATTCTGATAAACATCGGCCATCGTCTATGACCTAAAATGAACATACTTACAAATTTTCAGAAAGATCGGCCAAGAACTTTCTGAGATTTTCCATAAAGAAGAAAACCATTATGGGCCGTTCGTAACGGCTGTAACGGTAAACTAAAACATC
>CM065748.1:7446086-7451086 GCA_033310375.1 Conus canariensis | reverse complement strand
CACTGGTCAATGGTCTCCAAGCCTTCCTCCGCCATCTGCTTGGTTTCTTTTGCTCTTTGTGTGTCTTTCAGCGTATCATCATACCATCTTCCAAGGCTCTTGACTGGTTCTTCTGTGACTGTTGGAATGGCCTGGTTGGCAACACTGAAGACCACAGATCCGGCCACTTTTCCTTTCCTCAGTGAGAGACTCCGTGATTTCTTTGGCTTGAACTTCATTCTGGATGAGGCAACTATGTCGTCCAGCCTCTCCAGCACATGACGTGTCTCGTCTTCTCTGGATGAAATCACTGTAGTGTCATCCATGAAGGCCTTGAGAGGAGGCATCTTGTATCCATCGCCAAGGTCTGTCTCGCGTTGTTTGTTGCTGCTTTCAAGATGAGTTCCATTGCCAGCACGAACAGTATTGGGGAAATTGCACAGCCCATTGCAATACCCACTTCCAAGTTGATCCAGTCTGTTGTGTACTCCTTGGTAGAGAACCGCATTGAGAAGCCATTGAAGTACTTCTTGAGCATGTCGCGGATGTTCTTTGGCACATGGTACATCTCAAGAGCCAACTGTATCATCTCATGGGGCACAGATCCATAGGCGTTTGCCAGATCAAGCCACACTACGTCCAGGTCTCTCTTTTCTGTTTTTGCTTTTTGGATTGCGTCCCAGATCATTGTGGCGTGTTCTACACAGCCAGCCACGCCTGGGATGCCACCTTTCTGGACTGACACATCCAAGTACTTGTTTTCCATCAGGTACTTGGTCAGCCTTGCTGCCATGACAGAGAAGAAGATTTTCCCTTCGACGTTCAGTAGTGATATTGGCCTGAACTGGCTAATGTCACTTGAGTTTTGCTCTTTGGGGATGTACACACCATCTGCCGTCATCCACTGGCCGCTGATCTTCTGGTTTCTCCAAGCCGATCGCAGCAGCCTGTGGAGCCACTCCAGCACCTTGGGACATTTCTTATAAAGCTGGTAAGGTATTCCGTTTGGCCCTGGTGATGATTTGGCTCTGGCTTTGTCGACCACCTTCTTGATTTCCGCCAACGTTGGAGGCTTGCCATTGAACTGTTCCTCAGGGTTGGTTGGCCACACCAGACCTTGAATGTCGAGTGGTGCTTTGCTCTGTGGGTCAGAGTATGTTTTCCTCAGATGCTGCTCAAGAACTCCTTTGTCCACACTTAGGGTCCCAGATTTTGGCTGCTCAAACAGTGTTCTGGCAAACTGGAAGGGATCTCTGAAGAAGCGCTCTTGTGTCTTCTTCTTTTTGCTCTTCCTCTTCCTCGCAGATTCCGCTTTGCTGAGGGCACTGTGTTTTTCTTCAAGTCTTTCCACAGTTTTTCCAAGCCTTGTTTTTCAGCTGGCAGTGCGGTCTTCATTTGCATCTTGAGGTTTTTCTTTTGGACCCTGATCTTGTCCATCTTTTCTTGGCGTCTGGATTTCTTTGGAGGTGTTTTCTCTTTGGGTAGTTTTGCTCCATAGGCGTCTCTACATGTGGCATACACAATGTCCCCATATGTGGCTAGTTTGTGTTCCAGGGTGCTTTTCCCTATCAGTGCATCGAGTCTTTGGACGATTTTTGCATCCAGTTTCTCCCAATCTTCAGTTTCGTTTGCTCGTGGCAGGTTGAGTTTCAGGCGCCTGGCATCGAGGGCCTGTGCAAATTCCTCATCCGAACCAACAGCGTGGATGTCCTTGGCACTGTGGTTTAAATCCTGGCCTTGGTCTTCCGACGTCTTATCTGCTGATGCAGTGCGCTGCTGCTCATTCAGATGAGTCTTCACACATCCCATCTTTGTTCTGTGGATCTTCATGCCACGGGTGGTAGCGAAACGCTTTCCACAGACACATGGATATTCCATTTGGTCCATGTTCATAGTCCGTTTGGGATTTGCAGTCATGATTGGTTGAGCACCGATGGATTCATCATTCTCTCCCCCTTTCGGTGAATCCTGGGAGCATCTTTTCCTTTTATTCTTTGTAGCCACATGTTTAAGGCAAAGTGGGGAGCCAGCCCACAGAGCCCTTGGTTCTGGTCTTTCCCAGTGTCCTCCGGTCTTTCCCGGACGTCCTCCGGCCTATTCCCGGAAGTCAATGGTTTACCCATGCATCAGTAGAAAGAAACTCGTGGAGAGCGTGGCAGCAGAGAGTCCTCAGAAGAGAGGCCCCCTTCAAGCAAGTGTTTCGGCCCTTATCTCCTGACACTCTAGGGGGGTTGGGCCACACCCGGTTCATGACTCCGGATGTCCCTCTGCTGCCCCTTTTTTTCCCATCTTGGGACGAGCCATGGCTGGGATTCGAACCCATGACCCTCTGGACATGCTCATTTTCCACTTAATGACTCGCGCTTTAACCACTGAGCCACAGGGACACCTGATATTTGTAGGGAAATTAAGCCTTATGAAGTTCACTTTTGTTCCTCCTTGACCAGATCCAGCTTGAACACCTCTCTGCCGCTTCTGCCATTGCTTTTAGGGCTCTGGTTTTTTCCTTCCCTGCAACTGAGAGCTGTTTCATGAGGCTGTATGCAGACGTTCCTACAAACCCCCTAGCTCCAATTTCTGCAGTGAGGACTTTGACCTGATAGCCTTCTCTCCTCAGGCTGTTTGACAGATCAGCATACTTTTCAGTCTTGTAGATTTGAGCTGCCTCCATTCTGTTCTCATATGGCACCGTGAGCTCGATCATGATCAGCTGCTTGGTTGACTTAGAGTGGACTACTATGTCTGGTCTCATGCCACTCTTGCTGATGATCTCTGGGTGACTCTTCCATTCTGGGAGGTCTGCAGTGCACTCCCAGTCATCTGCCCCGTCCAGCAGACTCTGCCTGCATGTTTCGAGTGGCACTGTTGTTCTTGGCCATGATTTGCTGCCTCCTGCCGTGAAGAATGTTGCGGGTGCTTTTGGAGTCCTGATTTTCCCTTTTGTGGTGTTGGTACTAGCCCAGACTACTTGTACAATTTCTTTGAGCACTTGGTTGTGCCTCCATGTGTACCTTCCTTGAGCCAGGGCTACTTTACATGAGCTTAGGACATGCTCCACTGTTTGTTTTTCATGGCAGAGGGGGCATGCAGGATCGTCTGTTTTCCCCCACTTCACCAGGTTTGCATTTGAGGGCAGAAGGTCATATGCAGATCTGAGAATGAAGCTGATCCTGAGAGGGGCCATGTGCCAAATGTCATTCCAAGTGAGACTTCTTTGGAGTGCATTCTCCCACGTTGTCCATTGCCCTTGCTGGCTCTGCTGGACTGCTTTTTGGAGTCTTTTTTTGTCTTCTTCTTTTCTCATCTCCTGAATCATCATGTCTCTTTTGGCTTTTCCTTTGGCCTTTGACCACCATTCAGTTTTGGTCACCCCCAGTCCTTGTCTGTTGGTCTGTGTGTGTCCTGTTATTTCTCTGATCTTGAGACTTTCTTTTGCAGAATCCATCGCCTCTTGAACTTTCCATTTTCTGCCTGTCTTCAGCTGGGGCTTGATTGCTTCTACCACCTTGTCTCCTGAGTCCTCCAGCATGCTTTGAAGTCTGATCTTCCCTGCTTTGTATTCCTCCAGGATGGATTTCAGGGGTAGTTTCAGCTTTGCTTGGCGACAGTACAGCGCTAGCGCTATGTCAGTCAGACAGGGTGGGACACCAAGCCATTTCCTTGTGAACTTGTTGATTTTGGCTTCCATTGCCTCCACTATGCTGGTGCAGATGTCGTATATCATCAGAGGCCATAGCAGCTTTGGTATCAGCATGAACTGCAGACACCAGACCTTGTATTTGCCAGGGAGCCCACACTGGTCAATGGTCTCCAAGCCTTCCTCCGCCATCTGCTTGGTTTCTTTTGCTCTTTGTGTGTCTTTCAGCGACGTGATGTCCATCTTTGGCAACTGGACAGGTTTTGCTCTGTCCAGTTGCCAAAGATGGACATTGCGTAGTTGTATTGCTTTTGTTTGTTTGTTTTTTTCTCTTGAAAAAGGCCACGTGGCCGGAAATTTGAAGAGTGGAATTGTGATCTTGTATACTGTTTTCTCCCTTTTGGAGGACTATTGCTTTTGTTTCTGATACTTTAAATCCGTCTAAACCTGAAAGCGTTTTACCATGTTCCCGAGGCGGCCGTAATATATAGAAGAAACAGTTTTTTGTCGTCTGCATACAGGCCACTCCTTTTACACCCATTGTTATCTTTTAAAAGGTGACGAAGCTCCGTGGTGCATTCCATGTCATGTACGACTCACAGTGAAACATGTTCTTTTAGAATGTTGGGACTTGAATGATGTGAGACGTAAACATTTTACAGCAGACTCCATGAAAACCTTGTTCAGAGATGTCCCACCTGATGTGATCTTTGAATTTCTGAGGGAGATCAACATTTTTCTTCTGATCTCAGATCTTACGGAAGAAAGATTTCTAACGAAATTTCCCGCGCGTTTTTAAAAGATGTTTTTCAAAGGCTTCTGTGTGTGTGTGTGTGTGTGTGTGTGTGTGTGTGTGTGTGTGTGTGTGTGTGTGTGTGTCCCACTGCTTTTTTGGCGTTGTATCAAGTTTTCATTGTTTCCTCCTTTCGTCTCTCTCTCTCTCTCTCTCTCTCTCTCTCTCTCTCTCTCTTGAGTGACTTCCCTTGTCTGGCTGCCAGCAAGTCGAACTTCCCATAGCTCCGGTAAATTTTGTCTGTGTTCACAACAAAACTTCGATATTGCCAGTTGAAGGTCTTTCATTAAATTTTGAAAATATCCTGAACACCGCTCTGCGTGACATGACGTTATCGTCGTTTACAACTGAAAGCAGAGACAATCAGACTGTTGTCATTCTTAGACTGAAAACGATTGCCGATCATTCCCCTGCCGTGCAGGCCACAGCTCACAGCGCTGTATTCAGGAGAAAATATGCGTCACAGGTCAACAGGGACAGGAGAAGGGCCGAGGAACACAGGAAGCATAAGGCAAGTGAATGTGTACTGACCCCGTCCGGTCTGTTCCTGCCAACCCCATCCTGTCTGTCATACAACAACCGACAGAAATG
>CM065748.1:7433586-7436086 GCA_033310375.1 Conus canariensis | reverse complement strand
GATACAATCTAGATGAATATTTGTTTGTTTGTGGAGAAAGTAAGGATGACCAGAACACACACACACACAACACACACACACACACACCACACACACACACACACACAACACACACACACAGGGTTCGAATCCCCCGTATCATCGGGACTTTCCCACCTGTCTCCACCCCCACCCTCCCCCACCGAGAGTTGCACACTGTCTGAATGTTGGAGACTGTTCGGGGTGACTGGCTCGGGTGGATCTACCCTTTCTTTACATAAACCTTTGGCACTGTGCTGTAGTGTGGTTCTACGTCAAAGACTGCACCTAGTTCTGTGCGGTCGGGGGGGGGGGGAGAGGGGTCACTAGGAGACCAGGTGGGGTATTTGGCGGCGCTCCCGCACACGGCTGGAAGATTGAGACAGAAAGAAGGGTCTGGGTGGGCGGAGACTGAGGATCAGTGAGGGGAAGGGGACAGGGGCAGAGAGAAAGAGGGGTCAGGTGAGAGAGAGAGAGAGAGAGAGAGAGGAGAGGAGAGAGAGAGAGAGAGAGAGAGAGAGAGAGAGAGGTCGATAGAAAGACAGATAGGTAGATCGATACAGAGAGAGACAAAGACAGACAGACAGACAAACAGAGATATAGATAGACAGACAGAAACTGTCAGACAGAAGGAGACAGACACAGAGGGTGGGAGAGGGGGATGGGGGAAGAAAATCACAAACAGGATCTCAAATGTTCATTCAGATGTAACGTCACGACCCCGCTTTCTGACAGGACTCGGGGACAAACAAAATGCAGCAAGCTTCGGCAAACACGCCATAGCAGGTCAGGGAACGAACAAGCTAGCAGCATGCATGATCATCGCGAAAGGCATTCCAAGAGCGAAGACCAATGAGAACCTTGAGCAGTCCTCCTAACTTCTATCAACACCCCCCCCCTCCCCCTCCCCAATCTGTTGCCTGCCTCTTGATATGTCTTCAGAAGTACCCGAGAGACATCGCAAGCAGTTGCACCGAGCCGAATCCACATTGTCTAGGCAACGCATGCATGGTGGTATAACAGGTTTCTAGGTCCACTTGTTTCTATGCATTGACTGAAGAACTTCACCACCCCACCGCCCCTCCCCTTTTGAATGTCATTTTTTGGCCGTTTCATCTGCGTTTCAGTCCCGATTTGTCCCAAATCTTACACTTCTGTAGACACTAATGCATCTTACATCAGAGATATCATATAGTGTCATACATCTGATTTTTTTAAAGGAGATTTATGCCTTATTTCTTAAGAAATCCACGAACATGTCAGAAACTGCCGTATCCGGTTAGGTTGAAGAAAGCGGAAAACAAATTCACGTATCTATCCTATGACTTAGATCTGTATGTGAATTTAATGGAAGTGTGTATTATCTGTCTGCCAAGGGGGGTGGGGGGGGGGGGGTGTTTGTTCGTTTTGTTTTGTTTACACGTATACTTTCAAGTTTCCATACATATGATTTCACCGTTTCACAAATGAAAAAGTAAGGGAAACCATAACGAAATTCGGGACAGAGAGAAACGAAAAATCAGGAAAAAGAGCAAAACAAAAAAAGAAGAATGTAAATACCTGCCAGGCATTAAAAAAAAAACCCACTGCACACCATTACATGTTGGTTTTATGTTAGAGTATCAAGAAGTAATAATAATATATAGTTATGTTAGAGTATCAAGAAGTAATAATAATATATACTCAAACATAATAATTGCATGGTTTTAATTGGTTTCGAGGTTTTTCTTGTTATCTTTTTTTCACGAAGTCTATATTTTCGTGTTTACATTCCTTCATTTTCAATGAATTCATATTTGAGCCAGTCAGCGTTAAAACTTACAGTTTTTAAGTTAGCGTGAGCGATGTACTTTTCTGTTTCCTACCTGTCTTTTAGTAATGTAATGAGCACATTGACACTCGTCAGGCTGTTCATGTTTAGTTTCCATTCATAGGTGTAGAATTTAGCTAACAGGAGGATAAAGTCTAAAACTCTACCAAGTCTATTGTAAATCGGTTCAGACGTTTTCACCGTATCATGCAGGGGAACAGACAGACAGACAGACAGACAGACAGGCCAACAGACTTGGCTGAAAATGTACCCTAGGCGGAGGTGAAATTCAACACTAAGTGCGTCAGTGTAGGAATCGGTAACGGCTTGTAATTTCTTTTGTGATTCATAGCTGCACATGAATGGATTGAATAGGAGACAGAGAGAGAGAGAGAGAAAGAGACAGAGAGAGAGAGACAGAGACAGAGAGAGACGGAGACAGAGAGAGAGAGACAGAGATAGAGACAGAGAAGAAGAAGAAGAGAGACAGAGACAGACAGACAGACAGACCGACAGAGGCAAACACACACACACACACACACACACACACACACACACACACACACACACACACACACACACACACACAAGTGTGAGAGAGAGAGAGAGGAGAGAGAGAGAGAGAGAGAGGAGAGAGAGAGAAAGCAAGACAGAGACAGAGACGCATTCACC
>CM065748.1:7416086-7428586 GCA_033310375.1 Conus canariensis | reverse complement strand
GTGCGTGCGTGCGTTCTTGTGTGTGTGGTGTGTGTGTGTGTGTGTGTGTGTGTGTGTGTGTGTGGTGTGAGTGCGTGCGTTCTTGCATGTGTGTGTGTGTGTGTGTTCAATTTAACGTCAGTTTTACGGGCGTTTTCTTCCCCAACAGTAATATTAGACGACAAACACACCTACCACCTCATGGCGAGTGACGAATTGAACCCCTGCCTCCTGTACAGGGTGTGTCCACCGACATCTGCTGGGGAGTAGGAGGAGACCTAATGCAACAAGAGACTGTTGAAACAAACGCAAAATCTAACACTGCAGCATTTTCTACAAAAACCTGTATCAATGTTCCCTGCAAACAGTCTTACAATCTTCCTGAGCAATCGCCAGTATATATAACAACTGTCACATCTTTGGTGTCTTGAACTTGAAAAGTGTATTGTTAAAGTTTTTTGTGGAGAATACTAGCATTCTTTAGTATAGATAGTTTAAAGAATATAGGTCAGGATATGGAGACAGCAGAGGAACCAGTGATAGTCTGGCTGACATCCTCAGAATAACAGAGAAGGGAAGAAAACAATAACGAAACTTACAAGAGATAGTTGCAAAGTGGGGCGACTGCAGGAGGAAATCTAAACAAATTTGAAAAATTATTGATAAAGCTCCGCCAAAAACGAAGACATAGACAAACAACGAATCACAAGACAAAATACGTCGCGTTTTGATCTTTTAGGTCTTTCTTCTTCAAGCAAGAAACACAGCACTCAGGACAACGAAAATAACGAGCAATTCAACGCCTACCTTGCGCTGAATTGGATGAAGATAAGTGATTGCTCGTTCATTTTCGTTGTTCTGTGTGTTAATGTATATTGCCTGAAGAAGAAGACCTAAGAGGTCGAAACGCGTTGTGTTTTGTCTTGTGATTCGGTCGTATATGGGTGTTTTTTTTTCTTTTTCTTTTTCTTTTTTTTTTTCTTTTTTGCAGAACTTTATCCCATAATTTTTAAAATTTAATAAGAGATGTTAATCAAAGAACAAGGTTGGTAACTCTTGCTCCCTTGATGAAGAAAATAGTCGCCCATAACTGCAAACGAACGCTGCTTACGTCACCCAATCCCCTGGCAGAAATGACAAGAGAGAGCATACAGAACACACAAGGAGACATCCCCCCAATAAAGAATGTTCCAAGCTTGCTCACACACCCTGTTCCTGACACATCTTCACAACAAGAACAACTGGAAAAATGAACAAACACAAATTAACATTTATTCCAGACTGGCACAGCCTTTTTCGATGTGGAATATTGTCAAACAAACACCCGGACGAACAATAACAAATAAAAGATAACCTCGGTTTGATCGCTATGAAAGGAAATCTTAAAATGAGGCAGGGAACAGTAAACAATAAGAGCAAGTAGGGTAACTTTTGTTCCCTTGATGAAAGAGATGTTTATCGAAAAGAGTTATTTGTCTCTGTAACAAGGTTTCCCTAAAATCCAAGTTAACCAAAACATAGCGTGACATCTGTTCGTTTGACTCTGCGGAACAGTTTCAAATATACAGAATTCACAAGCTTAATTCATTACCTATGGACAGCAAAAAAAAAAAAAAAAAAACCACACACACAAAAAAAGTTTCAGTATTCCATCAGGTCAGCAGTTACCGATCAATAATGGTAAAGAGACCATAGTCACGTCAACAAATTGTAACAAAGGAAACATTCTCCCAGTCACGTCAACAAATTGTAACAAAGGAAACATTCTCCCAGTCACGTCAACAAATGGAAACATTCTCCCAGTCACGTCAACAAATTGTAACAAAGGAAACATTCTCCCAGTCACGTCAACACTTTGTAACAATGGAAACATTCTCCCAGTCACGTCAACACATTGTAACAATGGAAACATTCTCCCAGTCACGTCAACAAATTGTAACAAAGGAAACATTCTCCCAGTCACGTCAACAGATTGTAACAAAGGAAACGTTCTCCCAGTCACGTCAACAAATTGTAACAAAGGAAACATTCTCCGAACGTCCCCAGCGAAACATGACAGGCCAAGATGCGGGGAGGACCCAGAGAAGTAGCCCACTGTTTGCTTGGCAGTTGAGGACAGTAGCCTACTTCTCTGGGTCCCATCCGCACCTTCGCGGTGTATCTGTTACTTTTCTTTCTCCTTCGTACACCCCGAACAAAAAATGTAACAGTTGTGACAATGTTCGCCTGTCTGTCATGCTCGAAACATGTGACAGGCGTTAAAATTTTCGTCTAGGCTGCTGGACTGCAGCCGTTTCCTATGCAAATATTTCCTTGTAACCTTCTGCGTTGCAACAAGGCGTGACGCTGGTTGAGAGAGGTGGAAGAGGCCAGGCAAGTAGGCACGGGTTGAAAAACCGCCATTTGCTGTAGCCGTGGATGTCGGTGACGGGGCAACAGCTTGGCGTGTGAGTAAGGCCAATACTGTGAAGAGGTGGATGGGGCGGGAAGGGGGGGGGGGGGGGGCGATAGGATGGAGGGGTGTGAGGGAGTGGTGGACTGAGTGGTGGCGTCGCAAAAGACGTGGTCCGTGAGAGTACGAGAAGGATGAAATGAGACAAACACTCCACACACACACACACACACACACACACACACACACACACCACACACACACACACACACACACACACACATTATTGAAAAGCACATGCAAAAGTCCCTCTATTCTTACCTTGCTAAAAATAATTTACTCAATGAAGATCAGTCTGGTTTCCGTGAAAATCATTCCTGTCATACAGCCCTCATACAGCTCGTTGATAGCCTTCTATGCAATATAAACGAAAATAAATTTACTGGTATTCTTTTTATAGACTTTGAGAAAGCGTTTGATGTTATAAATCATCCTCTCCTACTGCGCAAATTAGAACTGTATAAATTAAATCCAGAATTCATTAATCTCTTGTCTTCTTTTCTATGTAACAGAAAACAAGCAGTAACAGTTAACAACAAAATGTCAAACTTTTTGCCTGTCAAATACGGAGTACCACAAGGCTCTGTATTAGGTCCTCTTCTGTTTCTATCTATATCAATTATTTACCTTTTTATGTTAAATGTAAGTGCGAAATGTTTGCCGACGATACATCGCTCCATTCCAGTGATTCAGACACCCATAGACTAGCAAACAAACTACAAGATGATATTCATGGACTTACTGAATGGACCCAACTGAATCATATGTCCTTAAATGCAAACAAGACCAAATGTATGTATGTATGTGCTCGTCAAAAACGGCAAAGAATGAAGTCAAAATTTCAACCATTGTTTATATCTGACAAACAAACTGAAGAAGTAGATTCACATAAAATGCTAGGTGTAATAATTGATAAGGATCTATCGTGGACTGACCATACGAAGTCACTGGGAAAACGTCTTTCAAAAAAACTACTTCAGCTAGCCAAGATTAAGAATTTCCTTGATACCCATTCTCGTAAGCTTTTCTTCTGTGCTCACATTTTATCAATAATTGATTATGCATCGAAATTATGGGACAGCTGCAGTGAAACCAACTTAAAAATGATTCATCGAATGTACAAAAGAGCACTAAAATTAGTATTGTTAAGATCAAGCACTCTGACTACAGAAGACTATAAAAAACTTAATATATTAACTTTCCACAACAGACTTTTGTTCAATAAGGCAGTATGTATGCATAATGTTGTATACGGCAATGTTCCTAAAAAGATAAGCGACACATTTAAAACTAACATCCATAGACACAATCATTTTTTATCTATTCCCAGACCAAGAAATAATCTTTATAAATCTAGTTTTTTATACTCTGGTGGAAATGTATGGAACAAGTTGCCAACACGCTTTAAAAGTATAAACAATAAAATCCAGTTTAAAAATAATCTGAAAAGGTATCTCATGAATGGTTCATAACTTACATTTTCCCCAACCCTTTGAAATACGGTTTTATGATTTTTCACAGTGTATGCATGTGTATATGTATATCTATGTACATGCTCGTGCATGAGTGTGTGTGCCTCAAAGGAAAGGGTATGTCAGTGTCGACAGTATTCTTGGAGTATACGTACCGTGCACATTTGTGAAGACAATGTACATATTGTATATAACCAATCTCTCTCTCTCTCTCTCTCTCTCTCTCTCTCTCTCTCTCTCTCTCTCTCTCTCTCTCTCTCTCTCTTACTTTCTGGAATTTCCCCTTCTCATTTGTACACTCCCTATCTCCCCCCCCCCTCCCCCGCCTCCTCCCCCCTCCCCCCCTCCCCCCCCATCCATTTCTTCTCTGGTTTCTATTTGTTGTTATCTCTGACTTTCATAAATTTCTGTGATTATTCGTTGTTTCACCGATTTTTTTTTTTTTTTATGGATGGCTTGATGTAAAAAAGCAGATTTATTGCTTATTCAATGTTCCATCTGAAAATAAAATTTTGACTTTGACTTTGACACACACACACACACACACACACACACACACACACACACACACACACACACACACACACACACACACAGTGAGACTGACAAACAGTGAGACAGACAGACACACAGACAGACCGTCACACACACACACGCGCACACACACACACACACACACACACACACACACACACACACACACACACACACACACACACACATTCACAAGAGAGAGAGAGAGAGAGAGGAGAGAGAGAGAGAGAGATGAGACACACATTCACATTGAATCAATCAGAGGAAATACAAACAAAGAGAGTTGGAGCTAATGAAATTGGATAGGAGAGAAACGGGGGGAAGGGGGAGGAGGGAAGGAGGAACGGAGATATACACGGACAGAGAAGGAGAAAGAGAAGGAGAAAGAGAAGGAGAAAGAGAGGGACAGAGAGCAGGGATGGGCGGAATGCAGGGCGTGGAGGAAACGGTCATAAATCAGACTCAGAGGAGATCAGCAGCAGTAGCGGTTCAACCCACTGGCCGCCATACCTGTGTAATGTTGGCCTCACACACACACACACACACACACACACACACACACACACACACACACACACACACACACACATACATACACACACACACACACACACACACACACACACACACACACACACACATTCGCGCACACACACACACACACACACACACACACACACACACACACACACACACACACAGTCAGTAACAAACGCCGACAATTGCGCACACGCGCGCTCGCGCGTATAGATAAAAACATCGACATAAAAATACGCACAACGCCTTCGCATATGCTTGAATTGGGTAAGCATGTGATGGGAGGGTTGCGGGATATGATCTTACGGTATCCACGTGCTGTGCTAGGTAGAAAATGCTTTATCTCACAAATGTTATGAGCGTGTGTAATGTGACAGATTGTGCTATGCACAGAAGGGTATGTCTTGCTGTCAGTTTTGTTTTGTAAACAGAGTTTTATTGATAAATGCAATGATCTAATAAATATTCAAAGGACACACTGATACGCAAAGCAAATGATGAAACTGGAAATATAGATGTAATGCAAAAAGTACAAAACATATACTGATTAAAAAAAAAAAGCCAACCAACCAATCAGCCAACCAACCAATCAGCCAACCAACCAACCAACCAACCAAGCAAACAAAACACACAAAATGAAATAATACTGTGAATCACCTATCAGCAAAACTGAAAACACATACTGATTTAATTTTTAGCGAAAACGTGAAAATACGTGCCACTGTGATCAATACATTAAAAAGTCGAACTGATGAAATGCAGACTAGCAAAATGCATGTCAATGAATGCAAAAATGTGAAAGAGGACACGCGGATGTAGTGCAATCAGTAAAAAGGAGATGATGACACAATACAAACCCTACAAAGCATAACTGATCCTTTCAATGTCGGTAAAACATGTACAGGACATACTGATACAATATTAAACATGCCAAAAACATACTGTTACAGCACAATATATCAGAAGGGTATTCCGTCAAAATACACAACATGAAAAAAATCGGTGTGTGTGTGTGTGTCTGTGTGTGCGCGCGCGCGCGTGCGTGTGTAGCACATCATGTTAAATCCTCTGCGCGCACTGTTCATTCATGAATGATGAAAAGATCACCAAAGCACTACTGCTGAAATCGGCTTTCAAAAAAAAAAAAAAAAAAAAATCAGTGCTCTTTGATTCCAACTGGAATGCGACCACAGCATCCACGTTAGCACGATTACTCAGAAATTGGAAACAAAGAATACCCAGTGGTGCTTCTAAATAAAATCTCTCTCTCTCTCTCTCTCTCTCTCTCTCTCTCTCTCTCTCCTCTCTCTCTCTCTCTCTCTCTCTTGTGTGTGTGTGTGTGTGTGTGTGTGTGTGTGTGTGTGTGTTCGCGCGCGCGCATGTGTGTGTGTGTGTGTGTGTGTGTGTGTGTGTGTGTGTGTGTGTGTGTGTGTGTGTGTGTAAGCGCGCATGCGTGCACTGGCACTTGGACGACACGCATGCCGACAGGTGCAAGAAATTTCATTGGAAACAATCAATCAGCAAAGATGTTATTTATTATTTGCATAACTAGTCCCCCATGTGTGACGAAGTAAACTTCTTTAATCGTAAAGAAGAAACAGTCTTGTGCCGTTTGCGTACAGACAACTCTTTTTACACCCATTCTTATCTTTTAAAAGGTGAAGAAGCTCTGTGGTGCATTCCATGTCATGTACCACTCACAATGAAACATACTCTTTTAGTGTTGGACCTTGCATGATGTGAGACATAAATACTTTACAGCAGACTCCATGAAAACCTTGTTCAGATATGTCCCACCTGATGTGATCTTTGAATTCCTGAGGGAGATTAACATTTTTCATCTGATCTAAGATTTTACGGAGGAAAGATTTTTAACGAAATTTCTGGTGTGGCTTTGGAAGGTATGTTTTAAAGAGTGGTGTGAATGAAGGTGGTTTTTTTTTTTATTGACTTGTGAGTTAACTTCAACGTGGTGACAGCCCTGATATGGCCCTTTGCGGTCGGCTGGTATAGAAGCAACATTACCACTACGATCTCACGGTCGATCCATCCAACTAACTGGAGAAGGTAGGCTGCTGTAGGAGGGAGGGTGAAGGAGGGAGGGAGAGCGAGGGGCAGATGAGTAGAGGGGAGATCCATAAACCGTTTTAAGCTACATGCTCCAGCTGTGCCACTGCCAAAAGATTGGAGATTTGAGTGGCCCCGATTTGGACATGGCGATGCTCTCATCAACATCGATTTCCAGCCCTGCATTCTGTTTTCTTTTTCTTTTTTTTTTGTCTCCTGATAGATCCATTGTCGGCGTTAATGTCCGAAAGCAGCCCTGAAAACTAGAGGGCGGTGTGAAGGGTACATCGATTTCTATTTTTAACATGTTATGAAGGTGTCCACAAGTTTTTTTTGTGTTAAAGTGATGGGTAACGATGGCAGGGCAGAAGGATGTTGCCAGTGATGATGGCTGTAACACCAGTACCAGGAGAGTGTGGCAGCAGGAAAATGCAAGAACTGCAGCAGCGGCAACAGCAGTAGCAGTATCAATGGGAGCAGCAGCAGTAGTAGCAATAGCGGTAGCAACAACAACGGTGAAAGTGGTGGTGGAGGAAGTAGTAGTAGTAGTAGTATTGGTGGTAGTAGTAGCAGAAGTAGTAGTAGTAGTGGTGGTGGTGGTGGTGGTAGTAGTAGCAGTAATAGCAACACTTCTAGTAGTAGTAGTAGCAGTAGTAGTAGTGGTGGTGGTAGTGGTGGTGGTGGTGGTAGTGGTGGTGGTGGTGGTAGTGGTGGTGGTGGTGGTAGTGGTGGTGGTGGTGGTGGTAGTGGTGGTGGTAGTGGTGGTGTGTGGTGGTGGTGTGGTAGTGGTAGTGGTGGTGGTAGTGGTGGTGGTAGTGGTGGTGGTAGTGGTGGTGGTGGTGGTAGTGGTAGTGGTGGTGGTAGTGGTGGTGGTAGTGGTGGTGGTGGTGGTAGTGGTGGTGGTGGTGGTAGTAGCAGTAGTAATAGTAGTAGTAGTAGTGGTGGTAGTAGAAGTAGTAGTAGTAGTAATCAGAAGCAGGAGTAGTACTCACAGCAGTAGTGATAAAAGTGGTGAGCAACAGTAGAAGTAGTAAAAAAAAAACAGTAGCAGAAACAGTAGTAGTAAACGTCAACAGCGACAGCTGCAGTAATATTTGCAGGAACGACATAGTCGTAGTAGTGGAGCAGCAGCAGCAATACTCGAACCATCATATTATACAGCTGTTGTAATAGCAGCAGCAGAAGTAGTTGTTGTAGCAGCAACAGCAGTGGTAGTAACTGTTGTAGCAGAAGGTAAGGCAATGTTGCCTATAGCCCAGCCGACCCCAAAGGGCCATATCAGGGCTGTCACCACGTTGAACTCAACTCACAAGTCATTCATTCACACAACCCTTTAAAATACACCTTAAAACACACCGGAAATTTGGTTAAAAATCTTTCTACGGGAAAATCTCAGATCAGATGAAAAATGTTAGTCTCTTTCAGAAATTCAAAGATCAGATCAGGTGGAACATCTCTGAACAAGGTTTTCATGAAGTCTGCTGTAAAATGAACAGTAAACAAGTGGGGTATTTTTTTGCTCCGATAAGAAAACCTAACACAGAGTAACTTTTATTCAAGACTGGCACAGCCTTTTAAACTTGAATAAAGTCAGACAAATACACAGACGAACAATCTAATAGTGGGGGGAAAAACAAGCGCAGGCCAACAACTCAACTGTCTTCATAGTAATGACTTGGCAAAGATTTGGACTTAAGGAGGGGGGGGGGGGGGGGGGGGGGGGGGGGGGGGGGGGGGGGGGGGGATTGGTGGAGCTGGGACTGATGGTGTGGGGGGCGACCTGAGGGCGGGGGGGGGGGACAGGGGAGGGGAGCCAAGGGATGGGGGGGGGGGGGTTGGGGGGGGTTAGTACATATGATGATTTAAGATAGGAGAAACTGGAAGTACAATGATATTTAAGACAATGATATGTTTAACAGATGATGAAAACTATTCATGATGCTGTCATTAAGATGGTAACTAGTGATGCGCAATCCTGAAGGTACGGTGATGATGTTAAGTACATAGTGATGATGTTAAGTACATAGTGATGATGCCAAGTACATAGTGATGATGCCAAGTACACAGTGATGATGTTAAGTACATAGTGATGATGCAAGTACATAATGATGATGCAAGTACATAGTGATGATGCCAAGTACATATGATGATGTTAAGTACATAGTGATGATGTTAAGTACATAATGATGATGTTAAGTACATAGTGATGATGTTAAGTACACAGTGATGATGTTAAGTACATAAGTGATGATGTTAAGTACACTAGTGATGATGTTAAGTACACAGTGATGATGTTAAGTACATAGTGATGATGCTCAAGTACATAGTGATGATGCAAGTACATAGTGATGATGTCAAGTACATAGTGATGATGTTAAGTACATAGTGATGATGTAAGTACATAGTGATGATGTTAAGTACATAAGTGATGATGTTAAGTACACAGTGATGATGTTAAGTACATAGTGATGATGTTAAGTACATAGTGATGATGCCAAGTACATAGTGATGATGCCAAGTACATAGTGATGATGCAAGTACACAGTGATGATGTTAAGTACACGTGATGATGCAAGTACATGTGATGATGTTAAGTAACATAGTGATGATGTTAAGTACATAGTGATGATGTTAAGTACATAGTGATGATGTAGTACATAGTGATGATGCCAAGTACATAGTGATGATGTCAAGTACATAATGATGATGCCAAGTACATAGTGATGATGTTAAGTACATAATGATGATGTTAAGTGATGATGCTAGGTCGTGATGAGACAGCGGATCGGCCTAATGACGGCAACACGTGGTTAACATCACGCAGTGATCACACGCTGTCATGCAGTGGATTGATCTGTCCGCCCTCCTTTGCCCTACTTTCTGTCGCGGAAGCTTTCAAACGTGGACTGTACCCGTACTTTCACCCGCACATGGCTGTTAGTCAGATAATGAAGGGGAAAAAAAAAAAACCAGGAACAACCAAAACTGAAGAAAATACTACGATAGTTTTACAAGGAAAAGGGAAAACAGAACTTACGAAACGTACAGCACTGTTGCGCGCTCAAATCGGTATCTTTATGAAGAAATTTACGAATTATTGCTTGAACAACAACAATACATGAAAGAAAATCTGCACTCCTACGTAGGCACACGCTCGCACACATAGAACACAGACACACAGACGCACACACAGACACACAGACACACACACACACACACACACACACACACACACACACACACACTCACACACACACACACACACACACACACACACACACACACACACACACACACACACACTTGCAGACCACAACTACAACCACCGCCACACAAAGCAAAAGTTAAACCAGTACAAGATAATGAAATGGAAAGAAAAAAACTCAACAACGGTATTGAAAAAAAAGAGAAATAATATTAGCGCAATGCAAACGAGCATATGTTGTTTTACCAAAGAAAAAATGCGAAAAAATAACATAATGAACTGATGAAAATTAAACGTATACCCCCCCCCCCCCCCCCCCCCCCCCCCCCCCGCGCCCCTTCAGGAAAATACAACATTCTCTCTTTCTCTCTCTCTCTCTCTCTCTCTCTCTCTCTCTCTCTCTCTCTCTCTCTCTCTCTCACACACACACACACACACACACACACACACACACACACACACACACACACAGCGAAGAAACAAACACTTCCCCCACCTCTCACAGAATCAAACAAACAAACAAACTAACAAACATAAACCGCATGAAAGAAAGACGCAATCGAACCAAACTCAATTAGGCTTTCTCTCCAAGTAAACAAATACCTCACAACCCATCGAACCAAACTCAATTAGGCTTTCTCTCCAAGTAAACAAATACCTCACAACCCAACCCCCGCTCCCGCCCCCGTCCTCCTCTCCCCCCTCCCTCCCCACTCCCTCCTCCTCCGATAACAGGTCTGTTGAAATAACCAAATGGCGTGGATCGTGTCACGAAAACCAGCGAACCGTTTTGTGGTTGACATGAGGAGAGGGGGGGGGGGGGGGGGGGGGGGGGGGTCGGGGGGGGGGGGGGGGGGGCCGGGGGTAGGGGTTGGGGGGAGCAACCGAGCCCAGAGTGAAGTGGGCACAGGTGTCGTAGTATTGGCGGAAAGCCATTATTAGAACCACTGACGAGGACCGGTCACTCAGTCATGCGCAAAGTTGCGCCAGATTGGCTTGAGTGGGTTTTTTTTTTCCTCCCGGGTTACCGGACCTACCATTATGACCATTGAAGCTGATCCTCAAACTCCTCTTCCAAAGCGGCACCAGTGTTTTGTTTTGTCCGGGGAGAAGGGCGAGGGGGAGCGGGGAGGGGGGTGGATTAAACGTGTGTTAGGGGTATTAACTTTACGTCAGTTTTTCTAGCTTGTTGGTATTATTACCGACGGGGTCTTTTCTTTTTCGCTTGTCGCTTTCTTTCTGTAAAATCCATTTGCCGTTATTAGAGGGTTTAGGAGAAAAATGAATTAGGTAATGAACCGCGGATTTCAACCAGGTTTGGTTTAAACAGTTTTATTTCCATGAACATACTATAAACATACACATCGAACACAAAGCACATTTGCCAGGACAACAAGAGGACTCTTATAAAAAGCCCTGGCGGTGAGACTTGCAGAATAAACATATGACTGATGGCGGCCTCATGAAAATGTATAATATAACATATTACCATAACAGACAAATTTAAACATGACAAAAGAGGTAACAATAACGGTATAGTATAGTGCTATACTTGCAACAAGAGAAGAGCCAACGTTTAGAATTAAAAATGAAACTATGGAAAATTAAGAAATGAGAAGTGACAATGGTGTCAGGTATTGCCTGTGTGTGCTAGGCAGTCTGGCACATGATAGAATGTTGCAGTCTGGCACATGATAGAATGTTGCAGTCTGGCACATGATAGAATGTTGCAGTCTGGCACATGATAGAATGTTGCAGTCTGGCACATGATAGAATGTTGCAGTCTGGCACATGATAGAATGTTGCAGTCTGGCACATGATAGAATGTTGCAGTCTGGCACATGATAGAATGTTTGCAGTCTGGCACATGATAGAATGTTGCAGTCTGGCACATGATAGAATGTTGCAGTCTGGCACATGATAGAATGTTGCAGTCTGGCACATGATAGAATGTTGCAGTCTGGCACATGATAGAATGTTGCAGTCTGGCACATGATAGAATGTGAGTTGGGACAGTCTGGCACATGATAGAATGTTGCAGTCTGGCACATGATAGAATGTTGCAGTCTGGCACATGCATAGAATGTGTGCAACACTGGTCGTCTGCGGTGTACAGTGAAAACCAGGTTTCTTCCAGCTGTGCTGCCACCCTCCCCCCTCTCATGCGTTCGCCTCCACCCCCCCCCCCCTCCTCTTCCCCCTCTTACCCCTTTGTCTCCTTCACATGCTTGTGACACGGGTGGGAAGGGTGTGG
>CM065748.1:7411086-7413586 GCA_033310375.1 Conus canariensis | reverse complement strand
TGGCTCACCCACCTCCGCCAGCTCCAACCGGCTAAAGCCGGTTTCGCTGTTGCTCCGCCGGCTTACCCAGAGTGCCTATTTTATAGTTCTCTAATAGTAAACACTTTACAAACATACATAATGTGTAGGATTATCTGTTTTTAACACTAATTTAGAAAACTTTTGAGACTTAAGTTTTTGCTTAATCCTTCGTTTTTCTTGATCGTTTTCAATAACATCATTTTCACGCATACATTCATCAAATGCGTCTCTGTCTTTCATATGAAATAAAACTACAGTCTTTAACTGTTCTCTAAAGTCTTTTAAAACTGAGTTATATTTTTGACATAAAATCCACACACTTATCCCAGCATGTCTTCCACTGAAAGCTAGTTTTGATAAAGTATTTCTTTTTTTAACTATGTCTCTTTCTGCTGAACAGTCATCTATAATAAATAGTGTCTGCGTTCCTTCAAACTGTCTATAAAAGTGTTCTAAACACTCGCTAAGTTTATTGCTAGGATCAACTAAATAGATTTCATCATCCGTCCATATAAACCTTCTGTCGTGATATGCTTTGTTCCATTTAAGTGTTGGGCAGAAAATTACTATATGATCAAAATTATAACGATAAACTGTTTGTAATAGGTCGAGGATAAATATTGTTTTTCCACAACCAGTCTGTCCACAAATCAATGAACAATGAGGGGTTTTTGTCATAAAGTTTAACATCGGCATTGACACCAAAGTCGTCTGCTCCATAGTTTTAAAACATAATTTAATCTAATCCAGTTATTGTTTTTTATCATACTCTCTGTCAAAACTTGTTCAGTATAATAAAAACCTATAAGGCCCAAATGTGTAAGATTAATCCAGTTTAGTTCTGTAAGATCGTTTCTATTTAAACTAATATCAATTTTGTTGCTTGTTGTTATGACCTTAATATCCTCGCCATTGTAAAGAACGACGACAGTAACTTTAAGTTTGTCAACGTCTAAGTTTTGCCAGCTAATAAGAATTCCTTTCATAAGATTGTCACTGACGCCCAGAGCTCCATTTCTCGCCTCATCTTTTAAGACAGAAATTTTAAATATCATTGTGAACGTGTCTCCTAATTTTGTGCGTGGAATGAACTGTAATTTTGTAGAAGCTTTCTTTAAAACCGATTCTCTTCTGTGGAGGATGTACTGTTTGTCCCCAAACGGCTTTATTTCGATCTCTTTCCGACTGTTGTCCTCTGGCATAAGACTTACATGTAAAGGGCCAGAGTTCAATGCTTTTCTGAAACTTTTTTGACGGTCAAAAAATGTAAATGGGCTTAAGAATTCAAATTTTATGTCCCATTCTAAATATGGTTCTAAGTGCCATTTGTTGTCAGTTTTTCGAACTATTTTTATATTCATACTGACCTGTATTATTTGCTTCTAGATTGCGTAGTTGTTCTAGTTTAGGAAACCTTTTGTTGTCGTCAACCTCTTTGCGCTTATAATAACCATCTTTAGTGTACTCAAAACCATACAAAGTGCCTATTTCACCGTTTTGTTCAAAGTCCTCAACGTCTGCAAGGTCTTTTAATTCTAAAGTTACACACCTCTCAGGCGCTAATGTAACTCCTGATTCTTCTGGTCCACGTGACATTTTTTAAAACAACGTATTATTTTATTTCTAAAACAATGTGCAGGTTATCACATTTCACGACTTTCCCTGTTTTATCTGTGATCTTTATATTAAATGATCTGACCCTCCCACAAGCTAATCTTTTAAACTGTAAATTAGGGAATCGTATAATTTCATAATCGCAATATGCAGCTTTACCTGCTGGAAGAGCTCTTAAAACAGTTGAGGGCCTTCCATCATATAAGTTTTCATCAGTGCTCAGCTCGTCCAAATGAACATAGAGTAATGAATGTAATGCAAGATCGAGCGGATATTCTCCCTCATAAGTAGTTTTGTCTGATGTAACTCTAAAATCATAAATGACATTATCGCTAGTTGCAAAGCCTAACATTTTAGCTAGCTCTCTATCAAAATAGTAACGTACTTCTTCAGGTTTGAATGTCAACATTATTTTCAAATTTGCATTGTTAAGTTTGAGAGTAATGTCGAAGTTACTCATTGCTTCTTTTAGCGAGCAAAACCCGTAATAACCATCAGGTATGGTTAACTGGCTAACTAAGTTTCCTCTATTATCAAATTTTTTAATCTTATTATTCTCCTTGGATTCAGTTATATTAAACCATACGACTTTGTAAAAAATTTCATGGAGTGCGACCCTTTGGGTTCCGCAGTTATTATCAATAGCATATTCTAAAAACGAAGGACTGTCTTGAGTTGTTATTGTTACAAACATTTTTAAAACAAATTTAAAAATGAGTGCATTCAAATATACTAATGCAAAATATTCTGTTGGACCGCACTACAGTCCTAAAATATAACAACTGATACCCTCGACATTTCTGTGACTCAGACTGACGCCTTTCAAGTAAAGGTTAGTACTCCATTGAACAGATATCTTTAACCC
>CM065748.1:7404007-7409007 GCA_033310375.1 Conus canariensis | reverse complement strand
TCTGTTCCTCACTTGTTCGGGAATACCTTGAAGTAGGGCGAAATCAGTAGAAACAAAAATCATGTCAGTCGCCGCACTGTCAAAGCGGTGTCCTCTATGGATACATTCCTGTCTGTGAACAGTTCTTCAACAGTGCGCCAAGGGTTTTCTTCAGTGTCACCACAAAGACGTCAGAATAGTTCTATACAACGGTTGACATGTCTTAGTGAACTGACAATCTGTTCACACCCCCACATAGTCGCTGGCCTTTGATCTGGCGCAGTCAGCTGGAAATAACACGGGCACTGACGCTGACAATTGCTGCCGTCCCCCCCCCCCCCTCCCCCCAGTCATACAAGTCCTCTTTCACTTTCAATGTACACTACATACATACCTTAGTGCCAATGTGAAAAGTATGCCGAACATACAAGTCACAGTCACGCGATAACAAAAACAAAAAACAACAAAAAAAAAAAATCCGTGGTTACATTCTATTTTGTGAAAGGCGAATACGATTTTTTTTTTTCGTAGTCAAGCTGACCTTTCACCCTTTGCTATTTAGAAGAAAAATTAACATTTGCTGAAACACTCCAATATTTACACGAAACTGTTTGTTACTACAATGCCCCCTAAAATAAACCAATTTCAGACTACTTTTAGGAATTATTTGGAGAAAAAATGAACAGAAATTATCAACTCGTCGCAGCACCTCAAAAATACGTCCTGCCTGTTCGACTGCATAGTGTTCACCCAGAGAGAGAGAGAGAGAGAGAGAGAGAGAGAGAGAGAGGCAACGCGCTTGCCTGTATGTGTGTGTGTGTGTGTGTGTGTGTGTGTGTGTGTGTTGTGTGTGTGTGTGTGCGCGCGTGTGCTTGTGTGTGTGTGTGTGTCTGTGTGTGTATGTGTGATCTGTGTGTGTGTGTGTGTGCGCGCGCGCGAGCGCGTGCATGTGCTTGTTTGTGTGTTGTGTGTGTGTGTGTGTGTGTGCGCGCGCGCGCGCGGGCGCGCGCGCGCGCGCGCGTGCGTGCGTGCGTGTGAATGTCCGTGTACGCGTATACGTGTGTGTGTGTGTGTGTGTGTGTGTGTGCGTGCGTGCGTGCGTGCGTGCGTGCGCGCGCGGACGCGTGTTCGTACATGCTTACGTGTATGTACGGATATCTGTGTCAATTGCCCCGTGTCACCCAGACGTGACGTCATCGGGCTGCAAGGTCACACCTCACCTGGAAGTACCGTAGCAGCACGTGACATTCGCCACACCGACCGTGGAGCTGCATTAACGGGACAATGAGACTTCCGCTCACTCCCTGCACCACTCCAAACAATGGCGCGTGAGGGACAAGGGTGCAGGGTGGGTGGGTGGCTTCAGTAAGGTAATGTTGCTTACAGCCCAGCCGACCGCAAAGGGCCACATCAGGGCTGTCACCGCGTTCAAGTCAACAAACACGTCATTAAAAAAAAAAAAGACTCATTCACACAACTCTTTAAAGTACACCTTCTAAAAGCACAACGGAAATTTTGTTAAATGTCTTTCTTCTGTAAAATCTTAGATCAAATGAAGGAATGTTAATCTCTTTCAGAAATTCAAAGGTCACATGAGGTGGGGCATCTTTGAACAAAATTTTCATGGAGTCTGCCGTAAAGTGTTTATGTCTTACATCATACAAGTCCCAATACTCCAAAAGAACATGTTTCACTGTGAGTTGTGCATGATATGGAATGCACCACGGAGATTCTTCACCTTTTAAAAGAGAAGAATAGGTGTGAAAGGTGTGGCCTGTATGCAAACGGCACAAGACTGTTTCTTCTTTATGGCCGCCTCGGGAATATGGTGAAAACTCTTTCAGGTTTGGACGGATTTTGAACCTAGTTGCAAAGTGAGACGACTGCAGGCGGAAATCTAAACATATCTTAAATAAATGTTAGCGAACCGCCAAGAGAAACGTGGACAAACAAGTCACGAGACAAAACACGACGCGTTTCGACCTCTTAGGTTTTCTTCAGGCGAGACACAAACAACGAAAATGAACGAATTTGGTACTTAGCTTCGACCTCTTCACTCTTCAGCGCAAGGTAGGTAGGCCTGTCTTGCCTGAAGAAGACCTAAGAGGTCGAAACGCGTCGTGTTTTGTCTGGTGACTCGTTTGTCCACGTTTCTCTTGGCAGTTCGCTAACACTTATTTAGGATTTTGAACCGTTTATTATCCGTCTGTGGGTTCCATTCCTCTTGTCAGAAGTCTTTGACCAAAGTCTGGGCCTTGGATTAAGGGTCAGTGTGGGGGATAGACGACCTGCTCAACTTTCTTTGTAACACTGAGAATATATCATGGCGACTCATGCTCAAGAAAGATTTACTTTCTGACTGTTAGCGTTCACAGACAACACTGATCTTGTTGGAGGTAAATCTAAGACTAGAGTGTTAAAACTATTTCGTTGGTTAGTTACATTGCGTCCATACCCACCTCTGATGATAGGGGAGAGGGGGGGGGTATCATCACTGGAGTGCAGCGGGAAGGGGGATCCATCTTCCACAACAACTCACCACCAGAACAACAACACGGTAGCATAATCTAACCATTACTCTCAATGACGGACGTCTGTTTGATTGAACTAGCAACATTGGACTGTAAACTCTGCGCTCAAAGACACCCACACTGCATTTCGTCGTCTTTCTTTCTATTTTCACTGTTTAAATGTTCTTAAATCTCTCTCTCTCCTCTCTCTCTCTCTCTCTCTCTCTCTCTCTCTCTCTCTCTGCCCACGTACACACACACACACACACACACACGAGGCAGACAGACAGACAGACAGACACACACACACACACACACACACACACACACACACACAACACACACACACACACACACACACACACACAGACGGACAGAGAGACAGACACAGACAGCAACACAGCGAGAGAAAGAAGAAATGCCAGAGGAAACGCTGGCAGCATCACAAGAAGTTCCAGGGCAGAAGCCCATAAACCAAAGTGTGGAACAGCTGAGGAAGCGGGATTTGCCAGATGCGGTGGCTGACAGGGTGTGTACGGCCCACTCTCCATAACAGGAAAACCATGCACAGATCATGGAAAAAATGGCGTGAAACCGAATATTCCACGCAGGCTCATTGCGGCTGATTGTGTCCGTGCTCCCTTAGCGTCAAATGGAGTCACGCCACAGTCTACATTCTTTTCTAAAGTCAAACGAAAAGATCGTGTGGTAAGGAAAGAAGCTGCTAAAAAACTGAAATCATATATACACAGTATATATGTAGGGTATCATCTTTGAGCCTGTGCTTGAGGATCCATTTAAGGATGCAAGGGAGGTCAAAAGGTGTCCAACTGTCCGAGTGGTCAGCTCCACTGTTTGCTAATCCAAGCATTGTCAGTCACGTAAGTGCTGTCAGCAGCTAAGATCGTGCAGAACAGACTTTACTTGGATCTCCTAAGAGATGCAGTCTCCCACTGATTGACCAAGCAATAATATGCTGAACAATCTAGTGGTGGGGGAAACACAAATATATCTGTACTCTGACTGTTGACACATTTTGACCTCCCTTGCAACCTTAAATGGATCTTCAAACATAGCCCCAAAGATTTTCCCCTATGTTTTTCACTCTTTACGTAATCATTTTTTTTTTTTTTCACTTTTTACGTAATCATTTTATTGATTTCTCCCTATATTTTTCACTCTTTACGTAATCATTTTATTGATTTCTCCCTATACTTTTTGGTCTTTACTTAATAATTTTATTGATTTTCCCCTGTATTTTTCACTCTTTACGTAATCATTTTCTTGATTTCTTCCTATATATTTTTCACTCTTTACGTAATCATTTTCTTGATTTCTCCCTATATTTTTCACTCTTTACGTAATCATTTTATTGATTTCTTCCTATATTTTTCGGTCTTTACCTAATAGTTTTATTGATTTTCCCCTGTATTTTTCACTCTTTACGTAATCATTTTCTTGATTTCTTCCTATATTTTTCACTCTTTACGTAATCATTTTCTTGATTTCTTCCTATATTTTTCACTCTTTGCGTAATCATTTTATTGATTTCTCCCTATATTTTTCACTCTTTACTTAATAATTTTATTGATTTTCCCCTGTATTTTTCACTCTTTACGTAATCATTTTCTTGATTTCTCCCTATATTTTTCACTCTTTACGTAATCATTTTCTTGATTTCCTCCTATATTTTTCACTCTTTACGTAATCGTTTTCTTGATTTCTCCCAATATTTTTCACTCTTTGCGTAATCATTTTCTTCTTTTCATCAACTTCCTTCCTTCCCAAGCTTTCTCCTCCTTTCATTTCCACCCTCCCCTAACACTGGTGTGCAGTTGGATTCGTTTTTTTTTTTACCCTTGGTGGTGAGAAGACCACGAAATTACAGACTGTGGTGCCTCTCCACTGGATGTTGAGGTGGGCCTGAGACAATCAGCCGTTGCCTGCTGACGAGTGCGAATCAGCGGACGAAAGGTCTCGGAGCAGGCGATATGAATGGTTCTGCTCTCAACACGACGGTCTTTATGTGCTGTTAACGAAGGATTTTCAAATGTATGATCTAACACCCACTTTTTCATTCCCATTTACTTTCTCCCCCCCCCCCCCCCCCACCTCCTCCCCCATCCCCCGCCATTTTATTTTTTCGTTAATCCTTGCTTAGTCATAATGATGGGTTGACCACTCAGACTGTTCCATATCTTTTGATCTCCCTTGCATCCTTGAATGGATCTTCAAGCATGGGCTCAAAGACTGTCACCTACATTTTATACTGTTTGCATAATGGTTTCAGTTTTTCAGCAACTTTCTTCTTCTCCACACTTTCGTTTTGTTTCATTTACTACCTTTCGCTGGCTGCTTTGGAGTTGCTGTTGGATTCTTTTTTGAACCCCTGGTGGTGAGAACACCACAGAATTATGGACTGTGGTGTGTCTCTATTTGACGCCAAGAGCACAGACACAATCAGCCGTGTCTCTCTGGTAAGTCCGATCCAGTGGATGAAAAGCCTAGGAG
>CM065748.1:7394007-7399007 GCA_033310375.1 Conus canariensis | reverse complement strand
AAGACTGACTGTAACCGACAGCAGGAAGCGTAGGCCACATGAACAATACATACACAAAGAACAGCAGGGGGAAAGTACTGCAGACCGAACCAGACATACCGTACAAAGCAGAAAACACATGATGCTGGCTGAAACACAAACGCAGTAAAAAGTAGGAAAAATGGAACGCTGACTGACCAAGACATACAGTTAAACCAAAAAATAAAACAAAACAAAACAAAACAAACAAACAAACCAAAAAAAACAAAAAAAAAACCCACCCCAAACGGGGAGGTGGGGAGGGGTGGTGGTTAAAAGCGCTAGTGGGTAAACACCCTTCCCATCCCTATGCCCGTGCTTCCCTCCCTGAGTCCTCCGCCCCCACCTCCTTTTCCGCCCTCTCCTTCCTTCCCTTGCTGCTCTCTCTGTTTCTGTCTCTTTCTCTCTCACTCTCTCTCACGCTCCCTCCCTCCCTCTCTCTCTTCCCTCTCTCCCTCTCTGTCACTCTCTCTCTCTCTCACTCTCTCTCCCTGGACGTCTCTCCACTTCCCCCTTCTTGCATCACCGCTCCGTTCCTCCTCCCGTCCATTCACCTACTCCACGCATGTTACCAACAAACAATCACACATCACAGTCCTCTCAACCCGAGAACCCTCCTACTCTTCCCCATTCTCCGGCCGACCCACACTACTCGGAAGTCTTTCCTCCCCTCCCTACCACCACTCTAAACCCCACCCACCCACTCCGACGACCGGACAGTAAGCCCACTACCACGCGGGGAACTAATTCGTATGGTAGTAGAGAGACCTACACTTCGCCTCCACAGCCACCACCCATGATGCCACCGCCAATGTATCCTTCTATGTTCTTCCCTTCTTTTCCTCGTAGCTTCCCACCTGCTTTTTGGCAGTGGCCACACTTCATGCCAATGCCACCAAACTATGGCCAGTTGTAGACTTGAATCAGTGTGTGTGTGTGTGTGTGTGTGTGTGTGTGTGTGTGTGTGTGTGTGTGTGTGTGTATGCGTGTGCGTGTGCGTGTGCGTGTGTGCTATATGTATATATACACTAGTGTGGAAAGTGCAGAGTTTGAACTATATGCATCTGCCAATGTGGACTGTGTAATTCCGAATCTGCCGACCATCTGATAAGCTGAGAAGAAAAAGTGGTTGCGAACTACATTATTAGCATTTCTGAAGAAAGCAAGACTTTTATATCAGTTTTATTGTACCTGAATGGTGTGTGAGCACGCTCAGAAACCTCCTGTGGTGTAGATAAAGCTTCGGTGACACTTGCCACAAGCGTGTTACGTAACTTTGTGAATTTAACTTTTGTGCTTTTTCATATTCATTATCCTTTTTCATTGAGCATTGTTGGATTTGGTGTGTAAGTGTGTTGTATCACACTTATTTGTAGTTTTGACTTGCTTGTTTCTCATTTTCATTATCCTTTTGAATTGAAGATAGTTGTTGTGTGTGTATACCATACGGACACATTGAGTTTGTATTCAAGTGTATCCTTGCTATATTTGTTTTAGTTGCACAAATGGTGCAATCATCTTCAAAGTGGCCACAGGAAGACGGACTACGTATTGGACATCTTAATATAAACCATATACAAAACAAGTTACAGGAGGTACCCACTATACTGTATAATCAAGACAAACCCTTTCATATATTTGGCTTCACTGAATCAAGACTTTCAGATATTGTCCCTGATGCCACTGTCTTACTCTCTGGCTACAATATTGTACGCAGAGATCCCACCGAATCCAAATCTACAGGCATATTACTTTACGTTCATGAAACATTAAATGCCCAACGTTTGTATGATCTTGAAAGTTTTGGAATTGAAGCAGTTTGGTTAGTAATCAAGTTGAAGAGAACAAAACCCATCAAAATAGGATTTGTATATCGAAACCCAGCGGAAAATGCTGGTTGGATGGACAAGTTTACGGCCATGATGGATGCAGCATCGCTTGATGCCACAGAATTAATGCTTTTAGGTGATTTCAACATTGATCTATTGAAGGGCCAAACATCGTGGTCAGATAGGACCACCTCATACAACTTATCCCAAATTATAGACATGCCAACCAGAGTAACACTCACTAGCAAAACATTAATTGACCACATCTATCTTTCTGAACCACAAAACGTCATTGAGAAATGTGTGCCTTTGAATGGATGCAGCGACCACTTTCCAGTATGCATTACGTGGAAAAGAAGTGGAATCAAAATTCCTAAAACTGGCCACAAACACATCACTTACAGATCTTTCGGACACTTCCACGAAGATACCTTTCTCACTGACCTCATGAATTCCCCCTTTATAAATGTTTATAATTACACTGATCCAGAGAAAGCGCTTGAGTATTGGCTACACACGTTTAATTCTGTTTATGACAAGCATGCGCCATTCAAAACGCGTCGAGTTAAACATAGTGCACAACCAAAGTGGATGACTGATGAAATACAAGCTGCTTGTTTCTTACGCGACGATCTGCTTGAAGCAGAAGGGAAGTCGGATGGATTTAAAAGGCAACGTAATAAAGTCAATTCACTCAAACGGACAGCAAAAATGAATTTTTTTCGTGAACTTGTAGCCAACAAACAAAATTCGAAGTCCATATGGCAAGCAATAAATGAACTTACGAATAAAACTTCACAGTCAAAGACAAGTCCCATTACCAGCGTAACAACAAATGAACTCAACCAACACTTTACAACAGTTGCAGAACACATTGTCAAAGAAAAGAATACTGACTCAAATGAATTACAAAAATTAAAAAATTTTGCAATGCTATGAACATTCGTCCAGCAACACCAGTTCCGCCTATGACAGTTAGTGATGTTTGCCAAGCTTTATGCCAATTGAAGCAGACAGGAAGCCGCGGACTTGACGGGATTGATGGAAAAATACTGAAACTATCAGCACCTGTTATATGCGAAACTCTTACCTACATTTACAATTTATGCATTGATAAATGTCACTTTCCCGCTCAGTTCAAAGTTGCAAAAGTAATACCCATTTTCAAATCTGGAGACAAATCTGAACCATCCAACTACAGACCTATATCCATTTTGCCAGTTCTGTCCAAGCCCTTGGAAAAACACATAAATAAACATCTTTGCCACCATTTTGACTCCTCCAACCTACTAAATAAAAATCAATCAGGATTCAGGAAAAATCATTCTTGTCATACAGCGCTTACAAACCTAGTAGATCAATGGCTAGCCAGTGTTAATGAGAATAAATATTGTGGCGCACTGTTTGTTGATTTTGCAAAGGCTTTTGATGTAATTGACCACAAACTGTTATGCAGGAAGCTTTTATTATATGGTATAAAAGGAAATACCTTCCAACTGATAACATCATTCCTAGAAGATCGTCAACAAATCGTTTGTGTCAACAACAATTTATCAGAGAAGCTACCTATCCAACATGGCGTACCCCAGGGTTCTGTGTTAGGTCCGTTGCTGTTCTCAGTTTATATAAATGATCTCCCTCTTTATATTGAGGATTCATGTGAACTCTTTTGTGATGATACCACTGTCCATACAAGTAGCTCCAGCTTGAAAGCTGTTTTCACTTCATTACAGAAGAATGCTGACATCTTAACTAATTCGGTGCAATGTAAATCACATGTCACTGAATCCTAACAAAACAAAACTAATGCTGATAACAACAAGGCAGAGAAGACAAAACATAACCACACAGCCCCCATCTGTTTTTATCAATAATCAGGAAATTGAAGTGGTGGATAGCCATCGAGTTCTAGGCGTATATGTTGATAATAATCTTTCTTGGTCTTATCACCTTCGCAGTTTATGTAAATCAATATCCAGACAAACATATCAGCAAGATTAAGCATTTCTTAAACCTTCATGCCAGGAAATTGTTCCTACACGCACATGTTCTCTCTTCAATCAATTATTGTTCAACACTATTTGATGCTGCTAGTGCTAATGCCATGAAACCTCTTAAGAGTGTCTACAAAAGAGCACTTAAGGCAGTCCTATTAAAATCATCTAGTCTTAGTGAAGGGGATTATGCTAAAGCGGGGCTCTTCCGTTACAAGAAATGTTTGCTGTCAACAAATGTCTGCTAATGCAAAAAATTGCATCGGGTTTAGCACCACAAACTCTTCAGTCCAAATTTAGCATAAACCCTAGGGATTCAACCAAATTCCAGGTTCCCACACCTAGAATAGATCTATTTAAATCAAGCTTATCTTACTCAGGTAGCGTGGTTTGGAATTCACTTCCACTACATTTCCGATGTACTCAAATTACAGAATCCTTCAGGGAAAAACTAATTACACATTTCACAGCAGACCATTGCTATTAGGGACAAAATACATATACCAGGGCACACCCTCTGTTTTGCTGCATATTAAACTGATACGCCGTTTCCTTTCCACTGATGTTTTCAAAACTAGATAATGATAAATGAGAGATATGGTTACTGTCGGTTTTATTAATGATTGAAATTATAGTATGATGAATGACTGTTGTGGTCGCTGGTTTTATTGGTGCATTGTCACTAATTGATTGATGTCTTAATACTTTGATTTCTTCGTGCACTGTAACTGCAAGGTGATAAATGTGTGTCCGGATTACTGTTGATCATATTGATGTATTGCTCTTTATTCAAATTTATAGCAATGTTTAGCATGTGATATTTTGGATAGAAAAATGGAATTACTCTCCTCTCTCTCTCTCTCTCTCTCTCTCTCTCTCCTCTCTCCCCGTTAATTACGGCTGCGTTTCGATGGATTGTCGCTTAATTAATAATTATAGTTTTGGATAGTGTATGAATGGTCGAAAAGAAAAAAAAAAGATGGAAGGGGAAGGTAAATGATAATGGCACCTCTCTCTCTCTTCTCTCTCTCTCTCTCTCTTCTCTCTCTCACACACACACACACACACACACACACACACACACAACACACACACACACACACACACACACACACACACGCGCGCGCACACACACACACACACACACACACACACACAC
>CM065748.1:7384007-7389007 GCA_033310375.1 Conus canariensis | reverse complement strand
TGACAGCAGAAGGGCATCAGGAAATCATGACATGGATACCTCAGGTCCTCTTAGACAGTCAGGAGTTCACAGCCGTTACACTTGCTGGAGGTGTGTGTGTGTGCGTGCGTGCGTGCGTGTGTGTGTGTGTGTGTGTGTGTGTGTGTGTGTGTGTGTGTGTGTGTGGTGTGTGTGTGTGTGTGTGTGGTGTGTGTGTGTGTGTGTGTGCGTGTGTGTGTGTGTGTGTGTGTGTGTGTTCTCCGGAGACCTTTCGCTTTAAAGCTCTCCCTAAATGTTTATTTTTCATCTGTTTCTTCAAAATGTTACCATTCGCCAGGATGTAGATATTCGGGGCATATTATCATAAGGTCTAGTTGTGATTCTTTTTGTGCGTTTGGGCAAAATGAACTCAACGTATCTTCACCCTTTTGTGCTTGTTAAGGGCTGGGGTCTCATGAAAACAGACGCTACACCTCACTCACGGGAAAACGTCACGTAAAACAGGATTCTTAACCGCGTCTGTGGTAGGTCATGCAGTTGTCTGAATGCGAAATACATCGTAAATCCACTACGTGACATTATACTGCTCTCTACGTATTGAGGGCCATCATGGAATTCTAAAAGCCCATGGATCTTTGGCAGACAACGGCCCGAAATTACTGTTGTTATTGTTCCACAGCCCAAAGCATTCATGCCGTGTTAAGCTACGGAATCAGAAGTTTGGGACAGATGGCTGGCCCTACTGTCAATGAGAGGGTTTTATGTGTTTGCTGTTAATCGTCGACTGAAGAGTAGCGTGAAAAGCACTGGACATCCTAGCACATTGATTCACTGCGAAACAGGCAGGCTTTGTTCATACATGCAATTATGTAGAAACAGTATTAAGTACTAGCTAAATATTCCTAGGATGAAAGAAAATCATGTTCCATGACGAAATATTGAGTTTGTTTGAAGTTCACTGCTGGGGTGAAAACAGTTGAGTCTCACGCATTTGATTAACACTGTACAGATTAGTCAACGTTTCGGATATTCAGTGTGTAGAAAATATGAATAAATTTTCTCACGCTTTCAGACAGACATTATTTGACAGCCATCTATGAGAGAGAGAGAGAGAGAGAGAGAGAGAGAGAGAGAGAGAGAGAGAGAGAGAGAGAAAGAGAGAGAGGAGGGAGGGAAGGAGGGAGAGAAAGAGAGAGGCGTATGTATTTGTGTATGCGTGTGCACAGAGAGAGAGAGAGAGAGAGAGAGAGAGAGAGAGAGAGAGAGAGAGAGAGACAGACAGACAGACAGACAGACAGACAGAGACAGAGAGTGAGAAAGAGACAGACAGACAGAGAGCCATATGTATCGGTGTGTGTGTGTGTGTGTGTGTGTGTGTGTGTGTGTGTGTGTGTGTGTGTGTGTATGTGCGTGTGTGCATACGTCTCTCTGTGTGTGTGTGTGTGTGTGTGTGTGTGTGTGTGTGTGTGAAAGAGAGAGAGAGAGAGAGAGAGAGAGAGAGAGAGAGACGGACAGACAGACAGAGACAGATAGAGAGACCGACAGAGAGACAGACAGAGAGAGAAGAAAGACAAAGAGACAGAGAGACAATGACATCGAAAGTTGAAATATTCGACCGCTATCCATTTTGAGATTTAATTTCTTTTTTATTTGACTGATTGATTCATTTAATTATTACATATATTCAGCCATCTCCGCGTGCCGCAATACCTATAAAATCCAAAATGAATCGCCACTAAAATTTTCAGCAGCGTTCAAAGAAGGCGAGGGGGGGGGGGGGGGGGTTGAGGAGGGAGGGCGGGAGGGGGGGGGGCCTTCGTCTTGGACTGCAGGAAGCTTCAACCTTCATTGTAGTGCTCACGATGTTTGGTACCCAACGGTCTGAGCGTCACACACACACACACACACACACACACACACACACACACACACACACACACACACACACTCCGAATCTGAATAACGAGTTCATTAATTAATTGGAGTCCACCACGGCGTTAAAAGCTAGCACACGTCTCAGTAGATGTGTCTCCGTGGCCGGCCGATGTCAGGGGCCGTTTATGACTCTCGCCGATCACACTCCCATGTCATACGGGTTAGTTAACAAGCCCCTCTCCCTCCCCTCCCTCCCCTCCCCCACCCAATCCATTCCGTTCTTGTACTGCCTATCCTCAGTTCATTCAAGTCCGTCCGCTCCTCCTAGCTGGCTGTGACGGGAGGGATTTGGTGAGGGAGAAGGGTGTGTGTGAGAGAGAGAGAGAGAGAGAGAACTATAAAATAGGCACTCTGGCTCACCCACCTCCGCCAGCTCCAACCGGCTGAAGCCGGTTTCGCTGTTGCTCCGCCGGCTTACCCAGAGTGCCTATTTTATAGTTCTCTAATAGTAAACACTTTACAAACATACATAATGTGTAGGATTATCTGTTTTTAACACTAATTTAGAAAACTTTTGAGACTTAAGTTTTTGCTTAATCCTTCGTTTTTCTTGATCGTTTTCAATAACATCATTTTCACGCATACATTCATCAAACATCAAACATACATAATGTGTAGGATTATCTGTTTTATAGTTCTCTGTCACTGGACCGTTAAGAAGTAAACAAACAAAACAATGGGGACTTGGTTAACCATGCCTTTATTCTTAGGAGGGCTATTTGTCAACCAAGTTGGGATTTCATTCTATTGTGAGGAATGACTGGCTATTGAAAGCTATCTGAATAGGGAGTGTCTGAAAAGGGGTGGGATGTGTGTTCACACAAGCGTAGAATCGTGGCACGTTGTTGAAGATTATTCTAAGCAGCCACCAAGTGCACTTATTAAAAGCTTGATTCAACAAACAAGACAATTGTATAAAGTACACCCGGCGGCCACCTGAATAGGACGTGACAAAGCATGGAGTAGACTTCAATGAAAGGTAGTCCAACAGTAGAAAACCTTTTCATACGTTTCTAGAAACAAGCCAGCTCCGAAATTCTCAAGAATTCTAGGATTCTAAAAATAGTACTGTTCACGCGTGAACGGTAGGTCTTCTAGACAAGCCAGCTCCGACAGATAGGATTCTAAAAATAGTACCGTTCACGCGTGAATGGTCTCAGCAATCGAGATATCACCCTCAGTTTACGGGAATAGGAAGGTGAGATTCCAATATGTTGTCTCAACCAATCTTCCCATTTTTGTCTTGAGTAATCTAGCAATTCTTGATGAACGGTTTGTGATTCAAGAAGTTCTATCTCTAATTCAGAAGAGATACTGTCTTGCGACATAACACAACACTTTCTAACTGAAAACACGACTGCACTGCACACCCGCAAATGATAAGACAGCTAGGTTCAGTTGCTAACAACACAAGTGCTGGGCGGAAATGTCACTGTTACTAATCAGCTGATTCTATCTAGTCTTGTGATTGGGGGAAGGTAAGAAACATGTTTTGATATGTTTGGAAATTTAGCCGCCTAAATTTATACAATGACGTCTAACGCCTGTACTAAACGACGCCGTCTAAATTTATACAATGCCGCGTGGCGGCCCGACTCCGTTATGTGTAACTTGACACGAACCAGGAAACAGTGCGACGCTTTGACTCGGCAATCATGCAGTTGAGTAAGCCGTGGCCAGACATGTCTGACCTAGAGTACTACATAAAGGCAGAAGGGAGTTGTCTCCCCGGAAAAGAATGTAACAATTAATTGTGAAAAAAAATCGTCATTAAGTCGTTCTAGGTTCTTATTCAAGTCGGCATCACGTTCTTATTCAAGTTCTTAACAAGTTTTTATTCAAGTTCTTAACAAGTCAACATCAAGTTTTTAACAAGTCATCATCAAGTTCTTAACAAGTACTTATTCAAGTTCTTAACAAGTCGTCATCAAGTCGTCATTAAGTTCTTATCAAGTCGTCATTAAGTTCTTATCAAGTCGTCATTAAGTTCTTATTTAAGTTTTTATCAAGTCGTCATCAAGTCGTTATCAAGTCGTTATTAAGTTCTTATTCAAGTCACTTATAATTATTTATTAAGTTCTTGAAATATTATTCCATCTGAAATGGATCAAAATGATCTTTTGTTGTTGGCGGTTCTGGCATGCTTTTTTGTTTGGCTTCTGTATTTAGTGGTTGAGATTTTTTTGACTGCTTTGGTTTTTGCTGGCGTTGTGTATATTTTTTATAACCGTAATAACCACCCCCAGCAGCAATGACGCCAAAAATGCCAACTCTTTTAATCCAAATAATCCATGACGACTTTGGTGTTGTAGGTCTTGAATCAACTTGTGTATTTACAGCTGGCATTGAAACAACTGTTGGCGTCGGCGGTGTTATGTTTTCATTATGAGTTATATTCTGTGATTGCAACATTAATTTTTTTTGTTTGTTCCACTCTGCTAATTTTTTTCCTGCTGCAACACGCCCAGGATGAGGAGGCTTTTTACTGGTCACTTTCTCCATCAATGTTTTCTGCTGATTTTCTGGCTCGGTCATTTTGAAGGGAAACAAAATCTATATGATTAAAAGTAATTAATCCCATGATTAATGGCGATAACAATGTTCCAAATCTGTAATATAGATCACATCCTAGAGACTCTAATGACTTTGTTAAAACGGGATCCTGTGTTAAATCATACATAAAATCTTGTTCAGAATCAATGGGAGCAAATCTACTAACTAGTTTAGTGTACAAACTAAGAACCGTTTGCCCAACACTTTTTACCATTCTTGACCCTAATTGCGCTTTATACCTGTTGTGATACTTTACAATGTCTTGCGGCGACATTTGTTGAATCTGTTCTATGCTAAATTCATTTCCAAGGTACTGTTTTGTTTTTCCACACGCCGCCAAAGAATACAGCCTTTCCTTTTGGCACATAATAGCTTGGTCATCAACTTGATCATTTGTAAGTTCAGGAAGTAAATCATCGCAGTTCATGTTTTATTAATGAATAAATATTATTTTATTTTTTAAAAATGAGCACCGAAAAAACTATTACTAACCTTGTATACCATTCTGCTGTTATTGGAGGCCTAAGTGTAGG
>CM065748.1:7378129-7380629 GCA_033310375.1 Conus canariensis | reverse complement strand
AGAGAGGGATCGACTGCTATGCCGTGGATTAGGGATTCGCCTTGTGATGCTAGATTGATTCAGGTTTCGTGTGATGTGAAGAGATCGACCTGCTATGCACTGGATAGGGAGTTGTGGGTGCAAAGGGAGGGGAGCGGGTGAGTGACGGAGGCTGTGATCTAGTATTTGTTTGTTGTTGTTTTTTTTTATTCATCTTCCTTCATTCTTTGCAATTATCAAAAAAAAATCTATTGTATCCGTTGTTTTCTTTATTTCAACACAGTAGTTTTTTTTTTTTCATCTTCCTTCATTCTTTCAATGATAGAAAAATTCTATTGTATCTGTTTTTCTCTTTCTATCGTCCTTGTTTCTCTTTCATTCGCTTTCTTCTGACTGTCTGTCTTTGTGTCTTTATTTCCTTGTTTCTTTTTTCATTCTGCTTTGCTTCAGTTCTGTTACCACTTTCTTCTTTATCCTTTCACTCTTGGTTTATTAGATTTCCTTTTTTTTCTGTCCGTCTTCGTCTGAGCCATTGATTACAGTTTTTTTTTCTATTCCCATCTGTTTGGATGTGTTCCTTTCTTTCTGCCTTGTGTCCTTCCTCGATTTGTGCGCACACACGCACACACACACACACACACACACACACACACACACACACACACACACACACACACACGCACACACACGCACGCACGCACGCACGCCACACACACACACGCACGCACGCGCGCGCACACACACACACACACACACACACACACACACACACACACACAACATCTTTACATCCAGAGTGAAACAATCCGGTTAATGTAATTTTTTTTTTCAAAAGCAGCCTCCGATGGTTCAATGAGTAATGCAGTCATCTCAAGCGCCCCCATACTTGATGCGAAGAGGACAAATTCAGTTTAGCAAAGAGAATGCACAGTCTGAACTGCAGCGTTACAGACAGCACCCCCCCCCCCCCCTCCCCCTTTTGTCTGTTTTGCGATGTGTGTGAGGTAACTGTCATTTCTCATTTTGTTGTTGCTGTCGTTGTTATTGTTGTTGCTGGTGTTTGTGTGGAATCCTTCACTAGCAGCCTGTGGAGACCATCGTACCCATCTCGAAAACGAAACTATTCATATTGCCTGCTCCGAGGCCTTTCGTCCGCAGGATCGGACTCGTCAGGGAGGCACGGCTGATTGTGTCTGTGGTCCCTTGGCATGAAATAGAGATATACCACAGTCTACAGTTCTAAGGTATTCTCACCACAAGGGTTTAAAACCGGAATCCAACAGCACCCACAAACAGCCAGTACTTATATGTGCGCATTCATATATTCCATATGTATATTTCTCTGCCCTCCGCTACCTTAAATTCCCAGGTCTGATTCAAGTGTCCATTCACACAGCCGGGTGGATAGAGAGAGTTTTCAAGCCGCGAAAACTTAGATCCTATGAGAGGTTCGAACACAGAACCGCCAATTTACAGGGGAACGCTGTGAGTGTTTGGCCACGGACCTTTCCAGCATGCGTGATAACGCTGAAAACAACAACAACAACAACAACAAAATTGTATGTGATCCGGGGGTAGAATTTCATGGAGGAGGGATTTTATCGAGTACATCAGCACAGCTGGCGTTGGCCATTGATCTACTCACAGACTGTCGGTACCCAGGAGTTCTGAAAGTTGATTCTGAAAGGCGACAGACGCACAACTGCGTCATTATTCACAAGGCCTTTAGCTTTTCTATACCCCCCCCCCCCCCCCCCCCCCACACCCACAACACACACACACATGGTGTGACTCATGAGTTGAACTCTCCTGAAATAAACAATAAGCTCTTGATACGCTTCTCTAAGGTTTTCTTTTACTTATACAGAGACATGGTTATAACCCAGTCAGTACGGCGATGGTCCAATTCAACCTTTTTTTTTTCATTTGGCTGCACACCAAAAATTAATGCGCCAAGGCCTTGCTAAAGGAGTCGACTATTTATAGACTGGCGCAGTTGGATCGTTTTGACAATCTTTATTGTGTCTGAAAGTTGACTGTCCTCATTTTCTTTCATATGTCCATCAGTACAAGCAGTGGTCATATGTCCATCAGGTACAAGCCAGGTGGTTCATATGTCCATCAAGGTACAAGCCAGGTGGTTCATATGTCCATCAAGGTACAAGCCAGGTGGTTCATATGTCCCTCAAGGTACAAGCCAGGTGGTTCATATGTCCATCAAGGTACAAGCCAGGTGGTTCATATGTCCATCAAGGTACAAGCCAGGTGGTTCATATGACCATCAAGGTACAAGCCAGGTGGTTCCAAGCAGACAGATTAAGATCAAAGGAATGGGATCAGTTTGTGCTCAAGAAGCTGGCGCAAAGATCGTGTCACGGGTGAGTGCGAAAGCCTGAAATGTGTGTCATTCAATGGGAAGGTCATGTATTTGAAGATTGTGATTTCATCGGTGAAGATCCCCCACAACCAGGAAAATAATTAGTGCGGAGTTGTTCTTTTCCTCAAGTATCAGTTTAACATT
>CM065748.1:7370629-7373129 GCA_033310375.1 Conus canariensis | reverse complement strand
CCGTATCTTTCTCTGTCTCTCTCTTTCTCTGTCTGTCTGTCTGTCTGTCTGTCTGTCTCTCTCTCTCTCTCTTTGTTTCTGTCCCACAGATATAGTGTGAATGCAATGGTGGAGAAAGCAATAACAAACAGTTTATTGATTATATTGTGTACTTGGCAAATACTAGACGAGCCACCACACTGATCCCCCTTTTACACACACACACACTCTCTCTCTCTCTCTCTCTCTGTCTGTCTGTCTGTCTCTGGCTCTCTCTCTCTTTCAGTGTGTTTGTGTGCCTGTCTGTCCGACCGTCTGTCTGTCTGTCTGTCTCTCTCTCTCTCTCTCTCTCTGCTTAGTGTGTTAATATGCAGTCACGTGTGCGAGTACCAGTGAACTCACATATCCGTACGTGTACGCGCGCGAGTTTATGTGTGTGCTCTGTCTGTCTCTCTCTCTCTGTTTAGTGTGCTAATATGCAGTCATGTGTCCCAGTACCAGTGAGCTCACATATCCGTGTGTTGTGTGTGTGTGTGTGGTGTGTGTGTGTGTGTGTGTGTGTGTGTGTGAGTGTGCGTGCATGCGTGCGTGTGTGTGTGTGTGTATGTGTGTGTGTGTGTGTGTGTGCGCGTGTGTGTATGTTTATGTGTGATGACAGGTAGATGGATGGTTGGATACATATGTATACATACATACACACATACATACACTGTTCAAAAAAAGTTAAGGACCAACATTTCACTGACTTATAAAAAAGAAAATTGGGAAGTGATCAATCTTCAAGTGTAACATGAATTTATTGAATATGTGAAAAGTGTGTAAAGACAATGACAAGTCCGAGGAATCAACAAACTGGAATCGAGCGCAGTACAATCACCCCCACCCCCAAATTTGAAAGTCACAGGAGGAGTGTTTGTTCAATGTCATGGTTAATAACGTGTGTGTCCCCCGTTATTGCAAGGCATTCAAGGCAGCGTTGTTGCATGGAGTTCACCAGTGTGCGCAGAAAGGCCTGGGGGACAGCAGCCCACTCCTGCTGGAGTGACTCAAACAGCTGACCCAGGTTAGCAGGAGGACGACGCTGCTGCAGTCTCCGGCCCAGCTCACCCCAAAGATGTTCGATGGGTTCAGGTCTGGGCTGTTTGCGGGCCACTGCATTCTGTTGACACCAGCAGCTTGGAGAAACGTGTTTACTGCTCTGGTGCGATGGGGCCGTGCATTGTCGTCTTGAAAGACTGCCCGAGGTCCAAACTGTTGAAGGGCTGGCAGCACCAGGGGTTGCAAAATCACTGTTTGGTAGCGAACACCACTCAAGTTCACTGCCACATTGTAGAGAACCGTTCTGTAGCGTGTACTTATGCCGCCCCAAATCATAACGGATCCCCCACCATAGCGGTTCCTTTCCAGGACAGCTTCTTCTGCAAAACGCTCCCCACGGCGTCTCCAAACCCTGTTCCGTCTATCGGTGGGATCCAGGCAGAACCGCGACTCGTCTGTAAACATCACGTTAGCCCACTGTTCATGTCCATCTCACGTGCCGCGTGCACCATACTCGGCGTGCTGCTCTGTGGGCATCAGTCAAACGAGGTCTTATGGCTGGTCGTCGAGCACGGAGGTTAGCGGCGTGTAGGCGGTTTCGTATGGTCTTGATCACTGACAACAGTGTTGGTGGCATCTCTAAGGCGACGTCTGATGTTGTTTGCACTTGCTGTTCTTTCTTGTGTGGCCTGCCTTTCAGTGTATCGGTCCTCTCGTGGTGGCGTTATTCTGGGTCGACCAGAGCGTGGTCTTTCTTGCACTCTTCCTGTGTCTTGAAAGCGTTGTCTGAGTCTGATAACAACAGAGTGTAATACCCCAAGTCTCCGTGCCACTTCCCGGACTGCAACTCCTTCTTGGAGCCATCCTATTGCTCTTCCTCGATCCAGCTCGTTCAGTCTTCGACGTGGAGGCATGCAGTTGCGTTGCATTTTTCGCCAGTACAGTGGCTTTTAAAGACATTTGGTTGAGCATACTTTATGACCTACAGCCTGATTTAGCTCGTGCTTCACATGATTTTGATTCAGCACATGCTCCTCGGATCCCAAACACATCAGAAATTCACCCCAATTTGTTCAAAAAATGACAAGTCGCGACACGTGTTTTTCAAGGCGCGTGAGAAATGTGTGCCACAAAATTGCAGTTGCCGCATTCACTATCAATTTGTGCGTGTGGTTCAATTTGTTTGGACCACACGAAGGCGGTACAATTGAATTTTTGTGAATTTTTAAAAGTTTTTGTGCATTCTCAGTGTTGGTCCTTAACTTTTTTTTTTTTAACAGTATATATATTTACATACATACATACATACACTCACATACACACACACATGCATATGCGTGTGCCTGAGTGCGTGCGCGCGTACTTGTGTGCGTGCGTTCGTGTGTGTGTGTGTGTTTGTGTGTGCGCGCGCGCGTGCGTGCGTGCATGCGTATGTGTGTGTGCGCGCGCGTGCGTACGTGCATGCGTGTGTGTGTGAGTGTGT
>CM065748.1:7363129-7365629 GCA_033310375.1 Conus canariensis | reverse complement strand
GAATGTGATCAGTTGATATGCTATGACCACATATACAATGTATATTTTTGACATACTTTGTTTTAAAGCAATCCAGTTTCCATCTACAGATCAAGGAACTTATCTGTCGTCTACGATAAATGTTTTGATCGTACTTACTTAACTTTTCATGAATATTTTTCATTTCATCATGTAAACCAAAACACCCAGTTTCTCTTTCTATCAAATGAAAATTAGAAAATTGCACTTTTTCTGCCAAAGTATAGCACTCTTGCACTGACATGCAGAAGTTCAAAAAATGCGAATCTGAAGATCGTTTTGCTCCTCTCTTTGCTAGAACATCAACCTTTTCATTATAATATAACCCACAGTGGGAGGGCACCCAAAGAAATGTTACTTCAGTGTCTCTAACTGAGAGGAAATGGACTAAGTTATTTATTTCAGTGATCATCTCAGGTCGAACTTTTAATTTAAAATTCTTCATTGCAGTAAGAACTGACTTAGAATCTACGCATAAAACAACTTTAAATAAATTTTGAGGGTAATCAACAACAAACTTTAAGGCCATAATTATGGCAGTTAACTCAGCAGTGAATATAGATTTGTTTTTTCCGAGATAATAGGACTTTTCTTTGTTAAGGCCTGGGATAATGTATGCTGCACCTGCATGTTCATTGATTAATGATCCATCAGTGTATATCTTAAAATGGTTGGAGTAGTGATCATGCAAATGCATTTTCATATTGCATAATAACAAATTAGTATTTTCAGCCTTTGTTATATCTGTATGCTCAATATCAAAATGTGCTCGTACTAGTTTCCAGGGAGGGATAGGAGACACAATAGATCTTTTTGCAATAGATGTTAGTTTGATATCTGAGGAATCTAAAATCGAGGAAGTATATGTTCTTAGAGTCATTTGGGATGATATGTTTTTAGCCCTTTTGGGAAAATCAGTGTCTGATTTAATATTTATTTCAGGGCTTATATTGTTGTCTATAGTAGAACTTCTTATAACAAATTTGGTGCATGCAAGATTCCTATATTCTTCCAGTGGTAATATCCCAGCAGCACTGTATGCTTTTGTACAAGAGGTATGGACTGGTAGTCCCATGGCTATCTTATACGCTTTGGAATCAATACTTTGAAGTTTTTTCAATAAGTATTTGGGTGCACTGAAGAACACCTCTTGTGCATACGTTAATTTTGATCTAACCAGTGCAGTAGAAAGGTGCAAAAGAGTAACTGTGTCCTGAGCCCAAGCATGCTTGCTAATAATCTTTAACAGATTTAAAGTTTTTCGAGCTTTTGTCAGAACATGTTCTATATGGAAATTCCATGACAACTTTGATGTTAAATTTACTCCAAGGAATTTAACTATTTTTGTATATTTGATGGGTATGCCGTTGACTTGAAATAAAGGCATATTAACTGGATCAGATCCAGTATTAAATAACATCATGTGTGTTTTTTCAGTTGATATTTGCAAACCATTTTCAGTCATATAATCAGAAAAGGTATTTAGTTCTTTTTGATATACTTTTTTAATATAGTTTTGTGATCTGACAGATGTACTTTTTTTTAATGTCACTTTCATCCATATGCATATGTCATCTGCATATTGGGCTAGTTCTATGTTTTTAGCAATTTTTGAGGGTGAATCGTACATTAGAATGCTAAACAGTAAAGGGGCAATAACAGACCCCTGAGGAATACCCATGTGTAATTTTCTTCTCGTAGAATAGGAGTTCCCTACCTTCGTTCTAATATATCTATTTTCTAAGAAGTTTCTAATAAAATCATAAATGTTTCCTGACAACCCAATCTCTTTAAGTTTATAAAGCAAACGAGAGTGCCATACTTGATCGTAAGCTTTAGTGATATCAAAAAAGGTTGCTAGCAAACATTTTCTCCTGGAAAACTGATGTTTAATTTGAGTGGTAAGTTTGACCAAGTGTTCAATAGCACTTCTACCCTTTCGAAAACCTGCTTGGTTTGTTGGGATAACTTTGTTCTTTTCACAAAAGTAGTTTAGTCTATTTAAAACAATTGTTTCATAAAGTTTACAGACATGAGAAGTTAATGAAATAGGTCTGTAACTATCTATACTTTCTTTCAGTTTACCTTCCTTGTGAATCGGTACTATTACTGATTCTTTCCATATTTGTGGCAAATGACCTGAGCTCCAGCATTTTTTAAATATACTAAGTAAAATGCTTATCCATTTGTCTGGAAAATGCTTAATCATTTCATTTGAAATGGCGTCAGTCCCAACAGCTGTCTTTTTGTTTGGGAGAGAATCTATGGCGTCTTTCACCTCTTGTAATGTAACTGGGGCGTTGATGTCGCACGTGTCGTTATCAGATACATCATTAAAGACATGGGTGTGTGTGTGTGTGTGTGTGTGTGTGTGTGTGTGTGTGTGTGTGTGAAGGAATAATACATGACTGTCGAAAGGCTTGTTATATGTTTTGCTGTTCCACGACCTTGTCCCGGAAAACCACCCAGATCCGGCGCGAAA
>CM065748.1:7338129-7358129 GCA_033310375.1 Conus canariensis | reverse complement strand
ACATTGTCTTGATTTCTGAAAACGAACATCAATTTGCAGAGCTTTCCACCGTCCGAACAAAATTAGCCTTTGTATTGTAAACCATTTGTTTTCTGAGTGGGAAAAAATTCATTTTGTAGAACTTTTTTTAAAAATTAAAACGAAAACTCTTTAATGTAGACATCCTTATGTTTTCTGAAAATGTACTATCTTATTCCGGACGCTTCCCTGTTTCCTGAAAATGAACCATCATGTTGTAGACTTTTCTCTTGTTTGCTGAAAAAAAAAACATTGATACTTTGTTCTGTTCCATGAAAATGTTGTCGACACACTGCTCTGTTCCAGTCATTACAACCATATTGTAGGCCCCTCTCTGTTTTCTCACTATTGAATTTCACATCGTAAACGCTCTCCTATTTCCTGAAAAGGACTCGTATTGTAGACCCTTCTCCGTCTCCTGAAAATACATTCACACATCTTTAACCCTCATATGTTTTGTACAAATTAAACCGTAAGTTATAAACTCTTCTATGTTTTCTGAAAATGAAACCTGCTGCTGTATACCATTCTCGTTTTTTTTTTTTTTTGTTTTTTTTTTGTTTTGTTTTGTTTTGTTTTTGTTTTTCCCAGAAAATTTAGCCTAAAGATTATTGGCTCATGAAAGTTTGAAAATGAACCCCCAGTTTTTCACCCGTTTTCTGCACCCAAACATGAATAGTATAGATTACCGTCCGTTTTCTGCACCCAAACACGAATAGTATAGATTACCGTCCGTTTTCTGCACCCAAACACGAATAGTATAGATTACCGTCCGTTTTCTGCACCCAAACACGAATAGTATAGATTACCGTCCGTTTTCTGCACCCAAACACGAATAGTATAGATTACCGTCCGTTTTCTGCACCCAAGACCGAATAGTATGGATTACCGTCCGTTTTCTGCACCCAAACCCGAACATTATAGATTACCGTCCGTTTTCTGCACCATTAGATTTCCACCTGTTTTCTGCATCTAAATCCTAATATTGTAGATTTCCATCTGTTTTCTGCACTTAAATAATCTACCTGTTTTCTGCACCCAGATCTTAGAATTGTAGATTTCCACCTTTTTTTTTTTGTACCTAAATCGTAATATTGTAGACTACCACCAGTTTTCTGCACCCAAATCCTAGTATTGTAGACTACCACCAGTTTTCTGCACCCAAATCTAGTATTGTAGATTACTACCTGTTTTCTGCACCCAAATCCTAGTATTGTAGATCTAGTTGCAAAGCGAGAGGACTGCAGGCGGAAATCTAAACAAATCTTAAATAAATGTTAGCGAACCGCCCAGAGAACGTGGACAAACGAGTCACAAGACGAAACACAACTAGTTTCGACCTCTTAGGTCTTCATCAGGTGAGACATTAACGAATAAAACAATGAAAATTCACTTAGCGTTAATGTCTAATGTCTCACCTGATGAAGACCTAAGAGGTCGAAACTAGTTGTGTTTCGTCTTGTGACTCGTTTGTCCACGTTCTCTGGGCGGTTAGCTAACATTTATTTAAGATTTGCCTAGTATTGTAGACTACCACCAGTTTTCTGCACCCAAATCCTAGTATTGTAGACTACACCAGTTTTCTGCACCCAAATCCTAGTATTGTAGACTACCACCAGTTTTCTGCACCCAAATCCTAGTATTGTAGACTACCACCAGTTTTCTGCACCCAAATCCTAGTATTGTAGACTACCACCAGTTTTCTGCACCCAAATCCTAGTATTGTAGACTACCACCAGTTTTCTGCACCCAAATCCTAGTATTGTAGACTACCACCAGTTTTCTGCACCCAAATCCTAGTATTGTAGACTACCACCAGTTTTCTGCACCCAAATCCTAGTATTGTAGACTACCACCAGTTTTCTGCACCCAAATCCTAGTATTGTAGACTACCACCAGTTTTCTGCACCCAAATCCTAGTATTGTAGACTACCACCAGTTTTCTGCACCCAAATCCTAGTATTGTAGACTACCACCAGTTTTCTGCACCCAAATCTAGTATTGTAGACTACCACCAGTTTTCTGCACCCAAATCCTAGTATTGTAGATTACTACCTGTTTTCTGCACCCAAATCCTAGTATTGTAGACTACCACCAGTTTTCTGCACCCAAATCCTAGTATTGTAGATTACTACCTGTTTTCTGCACCCAAATCCTAGTATTGTAGATTACTACCTGTTTTCTGCACCCAAATCTTAGAATTGTAGATTACCACCTGTTTTCTGCACCCAAACAGATTTTCATCTGTTTTCTGCACGCATATCTTACTATTGTAGATATCCCACCTGTTTTTTTTCCCACCCAAATCCAAATATTTTAGACTGCCATCTGTTTCTGCATCCAAATCCAAGTGTTGTTGAGTTACACTTATTTTTTGCACCTAAATCCTAATATTGTAGATTTCCCACCTATTTTCTGAACCCAGACCTGTTGTTGTCGATTTCCCAGCTGTTCTCTGCACCCAAACCTAATATTTTAGATTTCCACTTGTTTTCTGCCCTCAAAGACTGGTTTTGAAGATTTCCACTTGTTTTCTGCCCTCAAAGACGGGTTTTGAAGATTTCCACTTGTTTTCTGCCTCAAAGACGGGTTTTGAAGATTTCCACTTGTTTTCTGCCTGAAATATGGTGTTAAAGTGTTCGCCAGTTTTCAGCCACTAAACCCTGATATTGTTGACCCTGTTCTGTTTTCTAAAGAGAGTATCATTTTTTTGTGTTACCTGTGCTTTCTGAACGCAAACGCTTATTTTGTAGATTCTCCTGCTTTCTTAAAATGGACCTTGATATTACATATCAGTCCAAGTGTTCTTACATTGAATCCTCATAGACATTCTGATGTTTCCTAACATGGACCTTGATATTACATATCAGTCCACGTTTTCTTACATTGAATCCTCATAGACATTCTGATGTTTCCTAACATGGACCTTGATATTACATATCAGTCCACGTTTTCTTACATTGAATCCTCATAGACATTCTGATGTTTCCTAACATGGACCTTGATATTACATATCAGTCCACGTTTTCTTACATTGAATCCTCATAGACATTCTGATGTTTCCAGAGAAAGAAACTTGATATTGTAGACCTTCCAAAAATCTGTTTCGGAAAATGTACCGCCCTGTTGGAGACCCTTCGATGTTTGCTGAAAATGAATCCTCATGTAGGTTAATTTCCTTTGTTTTCTGAAAACGAACCTTCGGATTGTAGACCCTCCTTCTTCAAAAATTAAAGACTTATGTTACAGACCGTCGTAGGTGTTCCGGAAATGAACCAAGGTATTCTGAATCTGTTTATGTTGTCTGAAAATGAACCTTAACACTTTAGGCGGCCAGACTGTCTTCTCATAGTGAACGCTGCTACTTTAGAACATTCTTAGTTGTTTTTTTTGTTGTTGTTTTTTTGTGTTCACATTGTAGACCGTCCTTCGTTCTCTTGAAATGGACCCTCATATTGTAGCTTTCCATGTTTTCCAAAAGTTGACCTATGCAGGGCATGCCCTCCTGCATTTTGTGAAAATGAAGCCTGATTTTGTGCAGCGTCCTCTGTTTCCGGCAAATGAACTTTGGTATTGTTGGCCACCTCAGTTTTTTTCTGAAAATGAAATCTGCAGCTTTAGATCTTTATGTTCTCTAAAAATAAACCTTAATATTGCTGACCCTGACGTTTCCACTGAAAATAAACCTTGATATTGCTGACCCTGACGTTTTCACTGAAAATGAACCCTGATATTGCTGACCCTGACGTTTCCACTGAAAATGAACCCTGATATTGCTGACCCTGACGTTTCCACTGAAAATGAACCCTGATAGTGCATTTTTTATTTCTCTTTCTGCAAATGATGCCTGATATTGTTGACCCGTATTTCTTTTCTCAGAAAATGGCTTCATATATTAGAATCTTTGATCTTTTCTAAACACGAACATACACTTTGTATAGTCATCCACGTCTTTTGTTTAAAACGAGCTTTAATGTCAAATACTCTCCGATATTTCCTGAAAATGGAACCCAGTATTAGACCTTTTCATGTTTTTTGAAAATGAAGTTGGATATTATAGATCTTCAATGCTTTTTCTCTTCGAAAACAAAGCTCCATATTGCAAGTCCTCTTTTGTTTTCTTGAAGTAAATCCTCTTTCTTTGGGTTTCATTTCTTTTCTGAAAACAAATCTGCACATTTAAAGCCGCCCTTTAAAAAAAATATATAAAGAGTAAATAAAGGTAGGGCTCTTTGAACATAAGCTTGAGGATTCATGGACACGGAGGTTAAAAGGTATCAACAGCCAAAGTACACAGCTCCCTTGTTTGATAGTCCAAGCATTGTCACTCACCTGAGTTAAAAATGCAGGTAGGGATTAGGCAGAAGGGCCTTTACCTGGATCTCCTTAGAGATGCAGTCTACTGCAACCAATCATATGATGAACAAATAAGAATTAGCGCTAGACGAGCGCATGCTAATGTAAATATTTTACAGGACGTAGACTGTGTGCATAATGGACCCGGACCCGGCCGTACGTTACAGGACGTAGGCTATGTGTATAGTGGACACGGGCCCGGCCGTACATTACAAGGCCGTGCCCCATCTGGTTGTCCGGGTCCTTAGAAGTGTGCATAGTAGACCCGGACGGATACTGGCACTATTTGTTGATATGAATAGAATTGAATCTAAAGTTGTAGATTTATCAGTCTGTTTAAAACATTCTTATTTTTAAAAAGCGGAAAAAAAAAACACGTCAAAATGGATTGAATAAAACAGTGATAAAAAGCATCAATGACTTTTGAAACAATGTGGATGTTTCTTAGTTTTTGTAGAAAATATATCTGTGGCTGGCACTTTTTGTTAATATGAATACTATTGTTCTAGTTGCAAAGCGAGAGGACTGCAGGCGGAAATCTAAACAAATCTTAAATAAATGTTAGCGAACCGCCCAGAGAACGTGGACAAACGAGTCACAAGACGAAACACAACGCGTTTCGACCTCCTAGGTCTTCATCAGGTGAGACATAAACGAATAAAACAACGAAAATTCACTCAGCTTTGATCGCTTCAGATCACTTCACAGGGTTCAGCGCAAGGAAGAAGGCGTTGAATGAGAACGAGGCTGTTGGAAGGGAAATAGTGAGCGAGTCAAAGTCGTAATGAAGATAATAATATTACTGATAGGAATACTAATAATGGTCAAAATATTGAGAGGAAAAAAAAAAGGGGGACAAGATTACTACCAATCTTAGTGTCAATAAGTATGGGTATGGGAGAAAGGAGAGTGGGTTAGAGGATTCTTAAACAGCAGGGTTGCCGTGGCAACAGTCCCAGAGGCGAAGGCGATGTTGATGTCAATGCCAGTGGTAGTATCAATACTAGCAATAGTATTACTGAATGATACTGCTAACAACGATAGTGAAGGTTAAGGTAATGAAAGCATGATACAGAAATATATTTAGAAAATACATTTTTATAATAATCAAATAAATAAATAAATGAAACATTAAAAAAAATAATAATAAATTAAAAAATAAGTAAATAATAAAAATAATGATAATGATAATAAATGCATAAATAAGATAGCTATAAGTTGTGTGTGAGGTGAATAGTGGGAGATAAGGTAGTATGTGTGTGTGTGTGTTGTGGGAGGATATTGTGGGCTGAGTTTGAAGTGGTGGGTTGGTACATGTTACTTTAAGGTGTTGATGCTATGAGGGTGGAGGGAAGAAGGGGATGGGTTTACGTACTAACTGGGGGAGGGGGAGGGGCAACATATTCACACCTATACACAATCTCTCTCTCTCTCTCTCTCTCTCTCTCTCTCTCTCTCTCTCTCTCTCTCTCTCCCCCCCCCCCTTCACGACCAACGATAAAGGAGCCAGCATTCCAGCATTCTATTTATTATGTGTGTGTGTATGTGTGTATGTGTGAGTGTGTGTGTGTGTGTGTGTGTGTGTGTGTGTGTGTGTGTGTGGTGTGTGTGTGTGTTCCATTTGTAATATCAGCCTTATTCATTGGTTACCCCCACCTCCACCCCCAGCAACCGCCATATCCACCAAGACCCCTACACACATCATTACTAGGGCAGGGGGAGGGGGGAGTAAGTCGATTGATGTAGCAAATGGAGAGACTCAGAGAGTGTAGGAAAAGGGAAGATGATGATAGCTGCAACCTATGTCTGAGGAAAACGGTGGGAGGTAGGGTGGTATGGGTGTGTGTAGGTGGGGGATATTTCAGGCTGGAGCTGCAGAGATGGAATGGTACATACTACTTTTGGACGTTGATGCCATGAGGGTGGACGTCCACCCTCATGGCATCAACGTCCAAAAGTAGTATGTACCATTCCATCTCTGCAGCTCCAGCCTGAAATATCCCCCACCTACACACACCCATACCACCCTACCTCCCACCGTTTTCCTCAGACATAGGTTGCAGCTATCATCATCTTCCCTTTTCCTACACTCTCTGAGTCTCTCCATTTGCTACATCAATCGACTTACTCCCCCCTCCCCCTGCCCTAGTAATGATGTGTGTAGGGGTCTTGGTGGATATGGCGGTTGCTGGGGGTGGAGGTGGGGGTAACCAATGAATAAGGCTGATATTACAAATGGAACACACACACACACACACACACACACACACACACACACACACACACACACACATACACACACATAATAAATAGAATGCTGGAATGCTGGCTCCTTTATCGTTGGTCGTGAAGGGGGGGGGGGGGGGGGGGGAGAGAGAGAGAGAGAGAGAGAGAGAGAGAGAGAGATTGTGTATAGGTGTGAATATGTTGCCCCTCCCCTCCCCCAGTTAGTACGTAAACCCATCCCCTTCTTCCCTCCACCCTCATAGCATCAACACCTTAAAGTAGCATGTACCAACCCACCACTTCAATCTCAGCCCATAATATCCTCCCACAACACACACACATACTACCTTATCTCCCACTATTCACCTCACGCACAACTTATAGCTATCTTATTTATGCATTTATTATCATTATTATTATTTTTATTTTTTACTTATTTTTTAATTTATTATCATTATTTTTTTTAATGTTTCATTTATTTATTTATTTGATTATTATAAAAATGTATTTTCTAAATATATTTCTGTATCATGCTTTCATTACCTTAACCTTCACTATCGTTGTTAGCAGTATCATTCAGTAATACTATTGCTAGTATTGATACTACCACTGGCATTGACATCAACATCGCCTTCGCCTCTGGGACTGTTGCCACGGCAACCCTGCTGTTTAAGAATCCTCTAACCCACTCTCCTTTCTCCCATACCCATACTTATTGACACTAAGATTGGTAGTAATCTTGTCCCCTTTTTCTTTTTTCCTCTCAATATTTTGACCATTATTAGTATTCCTATCAGTAATATTATTATCTTCATTACGACTTTGACTCGCTCACTATTTCCCTTCCAACAGCCTCGTTCTCATTCAACGCCTTCTTCCTTGCGCTGAACCCTGTGAAGTGATCTGAAGCGATCAAAGCTAAGTGAATTTTCGTTGTTTTATTCGTTTATGTCTCACCTGATGAAGACCTAGGAGGTCGAAACGCGTTGTGTTTCGTCTTGTGACTCGTTTGTCCACGTTCTCTGGGCGGTTCGCTAACATTTATTTAAGATATGAATAGTATTGGATCTAAAATTGAAGATTTGTTTTAAACTTTGTTCATTTGGTTGGAGAAATAAAAAAGAAAAAAACATCTTTACTAGTAACCATTTCCCTCCACTTCTCGTGCAATGTCATCCCAAGCAGCAGAGAGAATATCTCTGTTGGTATTATTCTTGTCATTTTTTTTTCTTGTAAATGAATGATTTGGGCTTTATGGCAACAATGAGTTTTTCGTTGTCCATGTTGGAAAGAAAAATAAATTGTGTGTAAAAAAAAAAAATCAGGGAAGTTCGATCCTTTCACCCGGACGGCCGGGGACAGTACGGTTTGCCTGACCGGCAAAATCACGGTTCTCATCACACGGGTCGGGCCGGGTGCACTATGCACGGCTTTGACCGTCGCCAGTAAGTTGTTAAAGAGATGAACCGGAACTGGTTACTGGCCGGGTCCGGGTCCACTATGCACACACAGAGTTAGGCCTGGATGGTAGGGCAGTGGATCTTCCACAGATCGTAGAGAAAAGGATGGGACAAGTTTGCAATTCAGTACGTCATCAATTTAAAAAAAAAAATTTTTCGTTATTTTATTTGAAGTCATCCGCCAGAAAAGTCTACGACCAACATTTTTACCATTTTCGTGCATGTCTGACAATTTCTGTGCTTGTCTGACATATTTTGTGCTCGTTTGGCAATTTCTTTATGCTCGTTTTATCATTTATTTTTATGTGCTTTTTTGTCAAAAAACAAATAAAACAAAACATCTTCAATGCACCAATTGAAAGCTTAGCTTTCATTGTTTATTCTTTAAGATTGTTGGGACTTACATGATGTGAGACATAAACATCTTACATTAGACACCATAAAAACCTTGTTCAGAGATGTTCCATCTGATGTGATCTTTGAATTTCTGAAAGAGATAAACATTTTTCTGTCTGATCTGAACTTTTACAGGTAGAAAGATTTTCGACAAAAATGTCCGGTGTGTTTTGTTAGAAGGTGTTTTAAAGGGTTGTGTGAATGAAAGACTTCTGAGTTGACTTCAGCGTGGTGACAGCCCTGATGTGGCCGTTTGTGGTCGGCTGGGCTGTAAGCAACACCACCTTACTTTCTCTATCTTTCATTGTTAAAATGAAAATCAGTGCTGGGCATACCATCATCTTCATTTCAGTTTCAATGAGACGTCAGAGCTGACCCTGAGCATCACGGACGGAGCTCCTTCTTTCAGTATCCGGTGCATCGGATCGCAGTCCAACACTGGCCAAAGTCCCTCCACCTTGTACAGTATCACTGTGTCCTGTGAGTCTGCACTGTATGTCTGTCTGTCTGTCTCCCCCCCCCCCACCCCCACCCCCCCCACCCCCCACCCCCACCCCTCTCTGTACGTGTCGATCAGTCTGTCTTTCACTATCTGCCTTTTTCTCGAGACTTTGTCTGTCTGTCTGTCTAGACGTCTGTCTGTCTGTCTGTCTGTCTCTCTGTATCTTTCACTCTCTCTTTCTCTCTGAGAGAGGGAGACAGACAGCGAGAGCGAGGGACAGAGAGAGAGAGAGAGTTTAGTGGTTGTAGTTCTAGCTGTGATCATAGTGCTAGTGATACAAAGATAATGTAGTTGTGTTAATGCAGCCGTAGTAACCTCCTCCTCCTCCTCCTCCTCCTCCTCTTCCTCCTCCTCGTCATCATCATCATCAACATCATCATCATCATCATCATCGCCGTCGTCGTCGTCGTCGTCGTCGTCCTAACCATCATTCTCTCCTCATTCCAGACCCCCCCAGCGTCACCGTCACCACCAGCACGGTCAGCGCGGAGGTGGGCACCACGGCCACGCTCGGCTGCTCCGCCGTGGCCACCCCTGCCGTCACTTCCGTCACGTGGTACAAAGATGGCGCGGCCGTGTCCAGCACCGACAGTCGTTTCTCCTGGTCGCACAGCCAGACGGCCAGCCTGACTATCTCCTCTCTGGAGAAGGAGGACGCGGGGAGCTACATCTGCAGCGGCACCAACACCGTCGCCACTAGCAACTCCTCCGCCGTCACGCTGGTGGTCCGCTGTAAGTCGTCGTCGTCGTCGTTGTTTTCGTTTTCTGTGCTGTCAGTTTCGTTACTGTGATCATTTTTTATGATCGTGGCGATGGTCATGATCATCATCACCATCATCATCGTCTTCATCATCGTCGTCGTCGTCGTCGTCGTCGTCGTCGTTTTCATTTCCAGTTCTGTCAGTTTCGTTATGGTGATGATTTTTTTTTCTATGATTGTGACGATGATCACGATCTTCATCACCATCATCATCATCTTCATCATCATCATCGTCGTCGTCGTCGTCGTCGATGTCGTCGTCATCGTCGTTGTTTTCATTTTCACTGCTGTCAGCTTCATCACTGTAATTATTTTTTTAATGATCGTGACGTGTGATCATGATCATCATCACCATCATCATCGTCTTCATCATCATCGTCGTCGTCGACGTCGTCGTTGTTTTCATTTTCAGTGCTGTCAGTGTTGTTACTGTGATCATGTTTTATGATCGTGACGATGGTCATGATCAGTATCATCTTCATCATCGTCATCGTCGTTGTCTTCGTCGCCGTTGTCGTTGTCATCGTCTTCGTTTGGTTGGTTGTTTTGTTACGATTTTTTAAAGGGGATTGGAAACATAGCCGTTCCCGCCAGCTCTTGGTTGATGTGTTGTGATTTGGTTCATGTTCTTTCTCCCTTCTATTCTTTTATCCTCTCTTTCCCTGTTTTTTGTTGTGTGTTTTTTTCATCCATTCATGCTTTCTTTCCTTCATTCTCATTGTCAGATATTTCTTTCATCCTCTGCTACTCACAGTCCCTTCTACCCCGCTGCGCGTGTCCACGTTCTTTCTCCGTGGTGATAAATCACAGTCCTAATGTTCAACATTTGGCGGGCTTTCCCACCATTCCTGAATGTTCCAAATGATCAACTACCATGTTTTTGGTTTCGAATCCAAAGTACATTGGTGGTGTGTGTGTGTGTGTGTGTGTGTGTGTGTGTGTGTGTGTGTGTGTGTGTGTGTCCTTGGTTTTTGTTTTGTTTTGTTTTGTTTTATACTAAAATGCATGTGGAAACCTTAGAAATGACCAAAATTATTCATTTGAAAAGGACTTCTAAACCTATTTCAGAAGATTTTCGATCTCATACAAGCAAAAATCCTGTCATTAGCGTTGTTTATTTTGAGTTCTCTAAACGTTTGTTTTTTGTTGTTGTTTTTTTTTCCTCTCAAATCTTCATGGTTAGTATTTTGTACGCATATTAAGAACAGGTAAGGGGATGCATAGTCCTCTTTTTAATCCCATTTTTCTTTCTTCTGAATTTCAAACCTGTCTGAAACTTAACCGTTAACAATGACACAAACTCTCATATTTCTTGCTTATTCGTGAGCACGTTTCTTTTTGACTTTTTAAGGAAATGAGTGTAAGATCTTTATTGAGATACTTTTACGTCATATTTTATACATTTCTTAACATACTTTTTACGTCATATGACTGGGGGGGGGGGGGGGGGGTGTCATGACGTCTCACGCACGTTTCCACAATTTATGTGGTTTTATTTTCACTTTTGATTACGGAGATTTTTTTTCTAAGTGGACCCATGGAAACACACCGTCATCTCTGTTTTTAATTGGGTCGTGATCTTCACGAATATTACCAGCGAGGTAGATGATTGTTTTCTCAATGCTTCTGTTTCATTTAATTCATTTTAATGCAGACGTTTAAAAGGTGTGATATCCGTCTTGTGCGTAGTTGTTTGTCGTTGGCGTCAACATGGCTGACATGCCCGTTTTTCGCTCTTCTGAGTTGGTCACGTGACCACTTTCTCGCATCGTCGCCCGCGCCCGCGCGTATGTATATCTGTGTGTGTGGTTCGTTATATAATTGAGATCCTGTCGAATATATTTTGCTTCTTCAACTTTTTGAAAGATTTATGTGATGATACAAAAGAATCTAGAACATGTATTATATAACAACAAGTGAACAAGTGTACTTAAAGCAAGCCATCCATCTGAAACAAAATTAAAATTCAACAAGTACATGTCATTTTATATATCCTTTTGTATGTTGTCCACCAGAAGAAAGATTGTCATATGTCATTCCACCGTTACGTTCGTAGTATTGGTACTATTTAGTGCATTTGCCAGCTCTGAGGGTTTTTTCCTTTATCAACTGGCATGAAAAGGCAGAGACGTTTATCTGTCTGGCATCTTTAAATGTGTAATTTAATTTATACTCTTTGAATCTTTTGCATTCACAGCACTTTCACTTATTTTTTCATTTAACATGAGAGAGTTTACAGGAGCGAAGGAGCAAAACATCCAAACTGTTAGACATTTTAACAAATCTAAGAAGAAAAAAATAATAATAATTATAAGGTGTGTGATCGAATCTCTTGTATCTGTACAAAAACACATTGTATTTCAATGTTCATTGGCCTACCAGCGTCCTTCTAGAAGTGGGATGAGCACAGTGTGTACATCAGACAATGCTGGAATATATCGGGGACACTGGACAAAAAAGGGCTTTGAAGTACTGCACTTTTGTTCTGTTTTGTTTGTTTGTTTATTGTTTATTGGTGTGGTTTGTTTTGTTGCTGTTCGTGCAGATTATTTGTTTGTTTGTTTGTTTTTTCAAAGACGATGCGGGGACACTGGAAGAAACTGCTTTGAAATCCTGCCCGTTTTCATTTTGATAGATGTTCATGGATGTTGAGACATTGGGACAAACTGTTTACAAGTCTTGAGCGTTTGTTTATTAGTAGACGATGCTGGGAACTAATTGTGACAGTAGGACAAAGCTACTGTGAAATATGGCACATCTGTTTTTGTTTGTTTGTTTTCGATTTGTTAGGGTAATGGTTGTGGCACTGGGAAAAGCATTTGATAAATAATGTTGTCACACATTGTGACGCTTGGACAAACTGTTTTAAAGCAGTGCCCAATGACACTCGGACAAACCGTGTTGAAGTACTGCGTATTCATGTGTTAGTTAATAGAAGATGTTGGGAAATAATCGTGACAATGGGACAAATTGCTTTAAAATACTGTGTGTGTGTGTGTGTGTGTGTGTGTGTGTGTGTGTGTGTGTGTGTGTGTGTGTGTGTTTCGTTTGTTTGTGTGTGTGTGTGTTTTTGTAATAGAAACGTAGGGAAATAGTGTGACACTGAGGACAACCAAATAGCTTTGAAGCACTGCACGTTTTTTTGTGTGTGTGTGTCTTTTTTTTTTCGTTGTTGGTTTTTTGTTTGTTTGTTTTGTTTTTGATAATACTGGGAAATAATTCTGACACTGAGACTAACAAGTAGCTTTGGATTATGGCGGTGTTTTTTTTTTTTTCTTTTAATAGACGATGTTTGGAAACATTGTGACACTTGAAAAAAGAGCTTTGAAGTAAGCTTGCTACCCGTGTGTGTGTGTGTGTGTGTGTGTGTGTGTGTGTGTGTGTGTGTGTGTGTGTGTGTGTGTGTGTGTTGATAGACAAGGTTGGGAAATATACCAACACTTCATGAAACCGCTGCTTTGTTGAGGTACTGCACGAACAATCAAAAGAGATGCTTCTCATGTCATATGGGACTCTTGCCCCCCCCCCTCCCCCACCCCCATCACACACACACACACACACACACACACACACACACACATGAGTTATGTTCTTTTGCGATCAAGATCAGGAACCATTGTTGTTGTTGTTGTTATTCCCATCCCCAAGATTTCCAGCAGCTGGTCAGTGGAAGTGATCATGTGTTGGTGTGTGGCTGTGGGCAGACGGACCAACGATCACCTACAGCCAGAACCCCGTGGGCGGCGTGCTGGGAGAGGACTTGGAGGTGTCCTGCCTCATTGACGCCGTGCCCGATTACACCAACGTCTACTGGTACCGCGTCGACAGCTCCACAGGGTGAGTGAGTGACGTGTTTTAGTGACGTGTACTGGAGGACCTGTCTCGCTTCTCTAGCCCTCTTATGACGTCATACCGAGGATGGAACTGACGTCATGCTCACAAGAGGCATGACGTTTTAGTGGAGGATTGCTCGCTTTCCCCGTGCAACTTTCCCTTGACGTCATGCAGGCCACACGCAACAGTTAGGATTTAGCTCTGATACACTATATTATCCATGTAAGCGTTTTGAGGCCTACGATAAATTTGAGCCAGCATTTAATGATAAACTGATAATTGATGAAAAGAACAACCCCCCACCAATCATTTCCCTTGTTTGGGGGGGATCTTCACCGATGGAATCACAGTCTTCAAATACATGACCTTCCCCTTACTTGACACATTTGAGGCCTTTGCACTCACCCGTGACCCTATCTTTGCGCCAGCCTCAACTGCACAAAATAATCCCATTCCTTTGATTTCGGTGTGTCTGGTTGGAACCGCTTAGCTTGTACTTTCATGGCCATATGAAGGGAAAGGAAGATAATAAACTTTCAGACGCGATGAAAATATTTAAAACAAACACATTGCGCCAGTCAGTAAATAGTCGACTCCTTAAGCAAGGCCTTGGCGCAGTCATTTTTGGTGTGCAGCCTGCAGTGGGCCGAGGTAATGTCATAATCAGTGTCACAGAGTGATTGACGTCATGTGAATGCTTTTTTTTTCGTGTGTGTGTCTACAGTAATCAGCTGACAGCATGAATGATGCTAGAACTAGCACCACAGGCAAAGTACGTCTTCTGGAAGATCTTTCAGACCTCGCCATAAACTTTCCTCTGACATCGTAGTGCTGCCTACTAAATGACGCCATAAATGGCGTCATGGAGTCGGCGGCGTGCGCTGGAGTATAGGCTACCTCCATCTTGTCTGTAAACTCTCCCTCGGTATCTTATGGTCTAAATCGGAGGACAAAATTGCTTCGCATGGTAAGCGACATTTAGTGGAAGATCTTATTGTTGTCATTGTAAACTCTTCTGACGTCATCTAGAGGGCCTCAGTGGTGCGTGGATGGTCTCTCGGACCCGTTGAAATTTCAGCTGTCTGTTCCAGGGGAAGATGTTCTCATTATAGTTTGTATGGTAATCTCACCGTTTGTTGCTGTCCTTTTCTTTCTTTCTTTCTGCGTACGCAGGCTGATACTCCTGCGGACACTGCCTGTATAGACAGGCAGTGGAGTTTTGTGTGTATGACCGTTTTTTTATCCCGCCATTAAGGCAGCCATACTCCATCTTCAGGGAAGTGCATGCTATGTGTAACGTGTCATCCATACCAACGGCCAAACTGGCCTTCTCTTCCGAAAGTTGGTGATGGGATTTTACGTGTGTGCAAGATGTTGTGCGTGCGTTCACACACGGAACCTCGGTTTATAGTCTGATTCGAAGGAAGGACTGTATGGGGAATGGAGTCAGAACCAATGTTAACTCCGATGGAAAAATCCCCCTGTACCGAAATTCGAACTCGCAACCCCAGGATCATGAGACCAGCGCTCTACCAACTGAGCTATTCCGGCCTCCGTTTGTTGCTGTGTTGAGGGGAGATGTTGAAAATGACCGTGAACGCGCCGAGGTTCTGAATGATGTTCTATCTCTTTCAGGAGAAGACTTGTTTCAATACACTTACTGATGTCATCAAGTTCAGAAGTACGACTGTTGCTTTGGTAAGAGTTACGAATTATTTTCTGTCCTGTTTAGGAGAGTTGTTTGAGTACACTAGTTGAGACAATGGACGTCTGAGTGGCGGTCTATTCTTGTAAGGAGATTTTTAAAAGAACAAGTCCAGCTGATGATGTATTGGAGTTCTGAGTCATTTTCGTATTTTTTCTCGAAGCGGTCAAGCGGACTCGTTTCAGTTCAGTTGTTGATAAAACGGATGTCTGGTCTGTTGGAAGAACATTTTGTTGTTGTTTTGTTGTTGTTTTTTTTAGTACATTTATTGGTGTATGGAATTCTGAATCATTGTCTGCACCTGGAGACACTTGTTTCGATCACAGCAGGTTATTCAAAAAAAAAAAAAAATTCTGAGCAATTGAAAAAAAAAGTATGGGAACTATTAAATACACGCTTCGGTGTGTGTGTGTGTGTGTGTGTGTGTGTGTGTGTGTGTGTGTGTGTGTGTGTGTGTGTGTGTGTACGGAGGGAGGGACGGGGTGGGGGATGCGTCCTCCTCTTTTTCCCCGCTTCTGTTTTTGTATGCTTATTTGTGTGTGCTCTTTCCTTTGTGGGGCTTCTATCCTTCTCTTTTTTTTTTTTTCTCTCACTTTCTTTTTTGTCTCTTTTTTCCTTGTTTCTTTTCTTCACCAGAATATCACTACAGATTCACTTGCATAATTTGACAAAATGGACAGTACATAGACTCGCATGAGTCTATGTTCAGTTAAGTGTTCTGGGTTTTTTTTTGGTTGTTGTTGTTCTAATGCCCATGTGTTTATTCAAGTAAATTGTGTCCATGTCAGTTTTTGCTGTTCTTTTAGCTGTACGATGTTTACATTTGTCTAAGTTTCTGATGTGTTGCAATGTCTGCGAGTTTGTTGACACACATTTATCTTTTTTGTCGTTATACGAGTGTGTATGGGATAGTTGTTAGTGCTCGTATTTGTTTCATTCTGTTCCATTTTTAATGTAATAGTATTAAAAGTATTTCAAACAGAAACTAGCTTACAAGAAAAGCAGAAAATACTATGCGCGTTTTGTGTGTGTGTGTGTGTGTGTGTGTGTGTGTGTGTGTGTGTGTGTGTGTGTGTGTGACAGAGAGTGAAAGGTTGTGTCTCTATTTCATAGTTTCAAGGAGACTCCTTAAGCTGTAATGGCTGGTACCCTTGGTATCTTGACCAACTGAACTTGCGGAGTTCTGAACTTTTGAAGCTTTTTGCTCTAGTTTCACAGAAGCTTGGTTTTGTTGTTATCATTGTTGTTGCTATTTTGTGATGCAGTTGTCAGTATTGTTGCTATTTTGTGATGCAGTTGTCAGTATTGTTGTTGCTATTATGTGATGCAGTTGTCAGTATTGTTGCTATTTTGTGATGCAGTTGTCAGTATTCGTAACTGATGCCGAAGGTCCTGGATTGACGTCTTTTTGGCATTCTGATGTTTTTCGCTTCCACATGAACACTTGTATATTTTCTTTTCCTACTGCTTCTAGCTCTGAAATTTTTAGTTGCAAAGTGAGGCAACTGCAGGCGGAAATCTGAACAAACCTTTAAAATGTTTAAGTAATAACTCTGCCAGGCACGAACAAACGAATGTCAAGACAAAACACGACACGTTTCGACCTCTCAGGTCTTCTTCAACATTCAGGACAAAGAAAATGAAGAACGAGCAATCACTTATCTCGTCTTCATTTTCATTGTCCTGAGTGTTGTTTAACCTGCCTGAAGAAGACCTAAGAGGTCCGAACGCGTCGTGTTTTGTCTTTTGATTCGCTTGTGCGTGTTTGACGGGGATTTTCAAGATCTGAGAGCTTTGTTTCCTCCACTGTCGAGGGCCTAGATTCGGTTGCTCAGTCCTTGTGATTCAGAAGTTGCTTTGACAGGGAGACTTTTCTTCTTTTTTTCTTGATTCTTCAACCACAGAGCCTTTTCCATTCTTTCACTTCTTTGAGGCCTTGGATTCGGGTTTGTGTCGGAGTCCTTTGTGATTCACTTGTTGGTTTGTGTCGGAGTCCTTTGTGATTCACTTGTTGGTTGTGTCGGAGTCCTTTATGATTCAATTGTTGGTTTGTGTCGGAGTCCTTTGTGATTCACTTGTTGGTTTGTGTCGGAGTCCTTTGTGATTCACTTGTTGCTTTGTGTCGGAGTCCTTTGTGATTCACTTGCTGGTTTGTGTCGGAGTCCTTTGTGATTCACTTGCTGGTTTGTGTCGGAGTCCTTTGTGATTCACTTGTTGGTTTGTGTCGGAGTCCTTTGTGATTCACTTGTTGGTTGGTGTCGGAGTCCTTTGTGATTCACTTGTTGGTTTGTGTCGGAGTCCTTTGTGATTCACTTGTTGGTTTGTGTCGGAGTCCTTTGTGATTCACTTATTGGTTTGTGTCAGAGTCCTTTGTGATTCACTCGTTGGTTTGTGTCGGAGTCCTTTGTGATTCACTCGTTGGTTTGTGTCGGAGTCCTTTGTGATTCACTTGGTTTGTGTCGGAGTCCTTTGTGATTCGCTTGTTGGTTTGTGTCAGAGTCCTTTGTGATTCACTTGTTGCTTTGTGTCGGAGTCCTTTGTGATTCACTTGTTGGCTTGTGTCGGAGTCCTTTGTGATTCACTTGTTGCTTTGTGTCGGAGTCCTTTGTGATTCACTTATTGGTTTGTGTCGGAGTCCTTTGTGATTCACTTGTTGGTTTGTGTCGGAGTCCTTTGTGATTCACTTGTTGGTTTGTGTCGGAGTCCTTTGTGATTCACTTGGTTTGTGTCGGAGTCCTTTATGATTCACTTGTTGGTTTGTGTCGGAGTGCTTTGTGATTCACTTATTGGTTTGTGTCGGAGTCCTTTGTGGTTCACTCGTTGGTTTGTGTCGGAGTCCTTTGTGATTCACTTGTTGCTTTGTGTCGGAGTCCTTTGTGATTCACTTGTTGCTTTGTGTCGGAGTCCTTTGTGATTCACTTGGTTTGTGTCGGAGTCCTTTGTGATTCACTTGTTGGTTTGTGTCGGAGTGCTTTGTGATTCACTTATTGGTTTGTGTCGGAGTCCTTTGTGGTTCACTTGTTGGTTTGTGTCGGAGTCCTTTGTGATTCACTCGTTGGTTTGTGTCGGAGTCCTTTGTGATTCACTTATTGGTTTGTGTCAGAGTCCTTTGTGATTCACTTGGTTTGTGTCAGAGTCCTTTGTGATTCACTTGTTGGTTTGTGTCGGAGTCCTTTGTTATTCACTTGGTTTGTGTCGGTGTCCTTTATGATTCACTTGTTGGTTTGTGTCGGAGTCCTTTGTGATTCACTTGTTGGTTTGTGTCGGAGTCCTTTGTGATTCACTTGGTTTGTGTCAGAGTCCTTTGTGATTCACTTGTTGGTTTGTGTCGGAGTCCTTTGTTATTCACTTGGTTTGTGTCGGTGTCCTTTATGATTCACTTGTTGGTTTGTGTCGGAGTCCTTTGTGATTCACTTGTTGGTTTGTGTTGGAGTCCTTTGTTGTTCACTTGGTTTGTGTCGGAGTCCTTTGTGATTCACTTGTTGGTTTGTGTTGGAGTCCTTTGTTATTCACTTGGTTTGTGTCGGAGTCCTTTGTGATTCACTTGTTGGTTTGTGTCGGAGTCCTTTGTGATTCACTTGTTGGTTTGTGTCGGTGTCCTTTATGATTCACTTGTTGGTTTGTGTCGGAGTCCTTTGTGATTCACTTGTTGGTTTGTGTCGGAGTCCTTTGTGATTCACTTGTTGGTTTGTGTCGGAGTCCTTTGTGATTCACTTGTTGGTTTGTGTCGGAGTCCTTTGTGATTCACTTGTTGGTTTGTGTCAGAGGTCTTTGTGATTCACTTGTTGCTTTGTGTCGGAGTCCTTTGTGATTCACTTGTTGCTTTGTGTCGGAGTCCTTTGTGATTCACTTGTTGGTTTGTGTCGGTGTCCTTTATGATTCACTTGTTGGTTTGTGTCGGAGTCCTTTGCGATTCACTTGTTGGTTTGTGTCGGAGTCCTTTGTGATTCCCTTGTTGGTTTGTGTCGGAGTCCTTTGTGATTCCCTTGTTGGTTTGTGTCGGAGTCCTTTGTGATTCACTTGTTGGTTTGTGTCGGAGTCCTTTGTGGTTCACTCGTTGGTTTGTGTCGGAGTGCTTTGTGATTCACTTGTTGGTTTGTGTCGGAGTCCTTTGTGATTCACTTGTTGCTTTGTGTCGGAGTCCTTTGTGATTCACTTGGTTTGTGTCGGAGTCCTTTGTGATTCACTTGTTGGTTTGTGTCGGAGTGCTTTGTGGTTCACTTGTTTCTTTGTGTCGGAGTCCTTTGTGATTCACTTGTTGGTTTGTATCGGAGTCCTTTGTGATTCACGTTGTTGGTTTGTGTCGGTAGTCCTTTGTGATTCACTTGTTGCTTTGTGTCGGAGTCCTTTGTGATTCACTTTGGTTTGTGTCGGAGTCCTTTGTGATTCACTTTTGGTTTGTGTCGGAGTGCTTTGTGTTCACTTGTTTCTTTGTGTCGGAGTCCTTTGTGATTCACTTGTTGGTTTGTATCGGAGTCCTTTGTGATTCACTTGTTCTTTGTGTCGGAGTCCTTTATGATTCACTTGTTTCTTGTGTCGGAGTCCTTTGTGATTCACTTGTTGGTTTGTGTCGGAGTCCTTTATGATTCACTTGTTGGTTTGTGTCGGAGTCCTTTGTGATTCACTTGGTTTGTGTCAGAGTCCTTTGTGATTCACTTGTTGGTTTGTTTCGAAGTCCTTTGTGATTCACTTGTTGGTTTGTATCGAGTTCTTTGTGATTCACTTGTTGGTTTGTGTCGGAGT
>CM065748.1:7320629-7333129 GCA_033310375.1 Conus canariensis | reverse complement strand
TCTCGCTTCTAGTACCTCACCCCATCCTCCCTCCCCTCGTTCAACCTTCTCGGGTGTTCAGTTTACTGATGACCCTTAAAAAGAATTCACAATTATCACGATACCGTAATTTTTCGGAAATGTTTAAGAATTATCACAAATGTCACGACATCTGAAGTTTTCAGTGCGTCAGTCACTTAGAATTGACATGACTGTTGGATACCTGAAGGTTTCAGTCTACCGATTACTCATAACGATTTTTGCCATTGTTGTGACACCTTCAGTGTGCACTGTACCAATGACACGACAATCGTCACAACTGTTTTGATAACCTGAAATTTTCAGTCTGTCAGCGACCTTTTAGTGTCACAGTTATTGTGATATCAGAAGTTTTCAGTCTACCCCCCCCCCCCCCTCCCAGCCCCACACCCTCTCCACATATGCCTCTTTAGCTCTGTGTACAGGGAAGGGGAACGGGGTGGGGGTGGGGGGGGGAGTGTAGACCCCTCGCCCAGCCCTTCCCCTCCCCAACTTGTGCTCTCCCATGTCCCGTCTCCAAGGGAACACGCCGTAGAAGTGATGTCACAGTCACGTGATGTGGCTCTTCCATTCGTGGCGTCGCTTGTGCACGTGATTTTTGGATGCGCCCTGGCAACAGGAAACGGAACTCGCTCCCCGGTGATTTCTGTCTCCCGCCATTTTCATTTTCTGTATGACGTCATCTGCGGGGCTGTCTCACGTAAGTACTCTCAATACACTTGATTGATTAAATGACACAACTAGTGCATGACTCGTATTTTTCTGAATAAGGTCTTTTGTGACCATCACTGCAGACACAAGTTGCGTAATAGCTTATTCAGTTTATTCTTTAGAGCAAGGACACTTTCAAAGGATGCGTTTCACATCTGAAAGTTTATTTGTTGGTAAGCATTATTGGGACAAGAAGAGTAGAAGTGTGTGTGTGTGTGTGTGTGTGTGTGTGTGTGTGTGTGTGTGTGTGTGTGTGCGTGCGTGTGAGCGCGCGCTGCGTGGGTGAGCGCGCCTGCGTGGGTGAGAGCGCCTGCGCCCGCGTATGTAGTGTAATGTGTATTTGCGAGCTCGAGATGTGTGTGTGAGTGAGTGAGTGTGTGTGTGTGTGTGTGTGTGTGTGTGTGTGTGTGTGTGTTTGCGCGTGCGCACGCGCGTGTGTGCGTGCGTGCGTACGTGTGATCGTAGCAACGCATGGTTTACTCAATGTTCGAGTGAGTTTCTAAAGGAATTTTAATCCGCAACATCAGTATAATAACAGGTTTGTGGAAGGGAACAAGGTTACGATACCACATATTTTAACTATGAACAGCGTTAAGCTAAAGGAACGTACAATACAAGCAGAAGGCGTAGGCTGCGTAAGGTGACAACACGGCAGTAGCAAAAGTGTGATGACGTGTTGCAGATTTGACGAAAGACCTGCCTTACTTTTGGAACGGCGCTGACGTCACCGGCATCATCGTCACAGGCACAATGGACGTCACAGTGAGGAAGACTGAAGAAACAGTGTACACTGAAGGACAGTGGATTCTGTCATAAAATGAGCATAACACAAAAATCAGCTGTAAGAATGACTGGATTGGACAGGACAACGGAAACCGTGAAAGACTGGATTAGTGAGGAATTTGGACATAGGGCAAAAAAATGGATGGTACAGAACACTAGAGGATGATTGCTAGTGGAAGGGAATAGGCTGATACGGCAGGGAAATGGCTTTGGAGGATGAAGAGGGGGGGGGAACGAGAGGGGTGAAGTGGAGGTGGAACGGCACTGCAGGAGAGCGGACACTGAAGGAGAATATAGACTGAAAAAGAACGGATACATGAGGAATAGACCTGGGAGGAAAATGCATCGTGGAATGAAAGTGAACAGTGCAGAAGAATGTTGAAGAGAGAAGGCACAGAGGGGAGAACGGCTGGTGGCAAATGGAGGGAGAAGAGAAGGAAGAGGGAACAGGAGGAGGAGAGCCAGAGGGAGAGGCTGCAAATGGGGAGAGAGAAGCACGAGGGAATGGATGAGAGAGAGAAGACTGGATTTATAGGAGAAAGTGGAACAGGAAGAGGACGGAGCGCAGGAGGAAGTGGACTGCAAAGACTTTGGGTGCACGAGAGCAAGCCACGGGGAAATGGATTGATGGAAAGGAATAGTTGCACGGAGAATAGACTGGTTGAGAAAAGACAGGGAGAGAACTAGCAGAGTGGTGGTGGTGCACTTCGAACAGCAGGGGAGAGAATCAGCAGAGTGGTTGTTGGTGCACTGAAAACAGACAGGGGAGAGAATTCAGCAGAGTGGTTGGTGTGCAATGAGAACAGACAGGGGAGAGAACTCAGCAGAGTGGTTGTTGGTGCAGTGAGAACAGACAGGGGAGAGAACTCAGCAGAGCGGTTGTTGGTGCACTGAAAACAGACAGGGGAGAGAATTCAGCAGAGTGGTTGGTGCACTGAGAACAGACAGGGAAAGAACGCAGCAGAGTGGTTGTTGGTGCACTGAGAACAGACAGGGGAGAGAACTCAGCAGAGTGGTTGGTGTGCACTGAAGACAGACAGGGGAGAGAACTCAGCAGAGTGGTTGGTGGTGCACTGAGAACAGACAGGGAAGAGAACTCAGCAGAGTGGTTGATGGTGCACTGAAACAGACAGGGGAGAGAATCAGCAGAGTGGTTGTTGTGCACTGAAAGCAGACAGGGGAGAGAACTCAGCAGAGTGGTTGGTGGTGCACTGAGAACAGACAGGGGAAGAACTCAGCAGAGTGGTTGTGGTGTTCTGAGAACAGACAGGGGAGAGAACTCAGCAGAGTGTGGTTGGTGCACTGAGAACAGACAGGGAGAGAAAATCAGCAGAGTGTTTGGTGGGCACTGAAAACAGACAGGGGAGAGAACTCAGCAGAGTGGTTAGTGGTGTTCTGAGAACAGACAGGGGAGAGAACTCAGCAGAGTGGTTGGTGCACTGAGAACAGACAGGGGAAAGAACTCAGCAGAGTGGTTGGTGCACTGAGAACAGACAGGGGAGAGAACTCAGCAGAGTGGTTGTTGCACTGAGAACAGACAGGGGAGAGAACTCAGCAGAGTGTTTGGTGGTGCACTGAGAACAGACAGGGAGAGAACTCAGCAGAGTGGTTGGTGCACTGAGAACAGACAGGGGAGAGAACTCAGCAGAGTGGTTGGTGGTGTTCTGAGAACAGACAGAGGAGAGAACTCAGCAGAGTGGTTGGTGCACTGAGAACAGACAGGGGAGAAAAATCAGCAGAGTGGTTGGTGCACTGAGGACAGAGGAGAGAACTCAGCAGAGTGGTTTTTGCACTGAGAACAGACAGGGGAGAGAACTCAGCAGAGTGGTTGGTGCACTGAGAACAGACAGGGAGAGAACTCAGCAGAGTGGTTGGTGGTGTTCTGAGAACAGACAGGGGAGAGAACTCAGCAGAGTGGTCGGTGCACTGAGAACAGACAGGGGAGAGAACTCAGCAGAGTGGTTGGTGCAGTGAGAACAGACAGGGGAAAGAACTCAGCAGAGGGTTGGTGCACTGAGAACAGACAGGGGAGAGAACTCAGCAGAGTGGTTGTTGCACTGAGAACAGACAGGGGAGAGAATTCAGCAGAGTGGTTGGTGGTGCACTGAGGACAGACAGAGGAGAGAACTCAGCAGGGTGGTTGGTGCAGTGAGAACAGACAGGGAGAGAACTCAGCAGAGTGGTTGTTGCACTGAGAACAGAAAGGGGAGAGAACTCAGCAGAGTGGTTGTTGCACTGAGAACAGTCAGGGGAGAGAACTCAGCAGAGTGGTTGTGGTGCACTGAGGACAGACAGAGGAGAGAACTCAGCAGAGTGGTTGGTTGTGTTCTGAAAACAGACAGGGGAGAGAATTCAGCAGAGTGGTTGTGCACTGAGGACAGACAGGGGAAAGAAATCAGCGGAGTGGTTGGTGCACTGAAAACAGACAGGGAGAGAACTCAGCAGAGTGGTTGGTGGTGCACTGAGAACAGACAGGGGAGAGAATTCAGCTGAGTGGTTGGTGGTGCACTGAAAACAGACAAGGGAGAGAACTCGAGAACTCAGCAGAGTGGTTGGTGGTGTTCTGAGAACAGACAGGGGAGAGAACTCAGCAGAGTGGTTGGTGCACTGAGAACAGACAGGGGAGAGAACTCAGCAGAGTGGTTGTTGCACTGAGAACAGACAGGGGAGAGAACTCAGCAGAGTGGTTGTTGCACTGAGAACAGACAGGGGAGAGAACTTCAGCAGAGTGGTTGGTGGTGCACTGAGGACAGACAGGGGAGAGAACTCAGCAGAGTGGTTGGTTGTGTTCTGAAAACAGACAGGGGAGAAACTCAGCAGAGTGGTTTTTGCACTGAGAACAGACAGGGGAGAGAACTCAGCAGAGTGGTTGTTGCACTGAGAACAGACAGGGGAGAGAACTCAGCAGAGTGGTTGTTGCACTGAGACAGACAGAGGGAGAGAACTCAGCAGAGTGGTTGGTTGTGCACTGAAGACAGACAGAGGAGAGAACTCAGCAGAGTGGTTGGTTGGTCTGAGAACAGACAGGGGAAAGAGATTGATGAAGCAGGGAAGAATCAGCGGAGTGGTTGGTGCACTGAAAACAGACAGGGGAGAGAACTCAGCAGAGTGGTTGGTGGTGCACTGAGAACAGACAGGGGAGAGAATTCAGCAGAGTGGTTGGTGGTGCACTGAAAACAGACAGGGGAGAGAACTCAGCAGAGTGGTTGGTGGTGCACTGAAAACAGACAGGGGAAAGAACTCAGCAGAGTGGTTGGTGCACTGAAAACAGACAGGGGAGAGAACTCAGCAGAGTGGTTGGTGGTGCACTGAGAACAGACAGGGAAGAGAACTCAGCAGAGTGGTTGGTGGTGTTCTGAGAACAGACAGGGGAGAGAACTCAGCAGAGTGGTTGTTGGTGCAATGAGAACAGACAGGGGAGAGAATTCAGCAGAGTGGTTGTTTGATGCAGTGAGAACAGACAGGGGAGAGAACTCAGCAGAGTGGTTGTTGGTGCAGTGTATACAGTCAGAAAAGGGCGACGACGTTCAGCTGACTATTTGCTTACTTGAATCACACATTGTATAAAACTGTTGGAAAGCATTTGGCGCTCACAAAAGGCGGTCGTACTTTTACGGCATTGTTTGTGCGTGCGTGTGTGTGTGTTGTGTGTGTGGTGTGTGTGTGTGTGTGTGTGTGTGTGTGTGTGGTGGTGCGTGCGTGCGTGCGTGCGTGCGTGCGTGGTGGTGTGTGTGTGTGTGTGCCCGCGCACGCGTGCGAGAGAGAGAGAGAGAGAGAGAGTATGCAAGTGTTTGTGAACTTGTGCTTTTTCATGTGAAACAGGAATTGAATGTCAACACAGTTCTAGTATAGTACGTCGTATTATCTGTTTTCTACACCGTGTATCCTGTATTGATGTATTGCAACAAAAGAATATTTTAAAGTATAATCGGATTTTATTGCTTACTGTAAGCTTTGTCATTTTGGACATGGGGAAAAGAACACAATTTGCTCGATGTGGTGGCATGCATATGCCCTTAGTTTTAAGCTTTGTTATTCACAGCATGGGGCAAAGAAAGCAATTTGACAAAGTGGGTGCATACATGTGGTCTTTTCTTTCTTTTTTTTTTCTTTCTTTTTTTTTTTTTTACTTAGTTTATACTTTGTCGTTCCCGACGTGGGTCTGAAACGATTTTGACTAAGCGGAGCATGGGTGTAGCGGTTTGGCCCCCCCCCCCCCCCCCCCCCCCTCGCTTTTGCCTCAAGCTATATACACACTGTATACGGTAAGGTACGGACTAAAACGAACGAACGGAAACACAAACCTGCGCCCAGTGACGGCTGCTCACGAGGCTGCTGTGGTGGAATGTGGTGAAGTTTTGGGTGGGTTAATTGTCCGTACTGTACCGTAATGTCCTTCCTCACGCAGACCAGCCTCAGATCACCGTCCAAGAGTCCGTCACGGAGACGGAACCGGAGTCCGCTACGCTCCCTTGCATCGTGGACGCGCACCCAGAAGCCACGGTGCTCACGTGGTACAAAGGGGGACAAGTGCTGAACACTTCCGACAGTGCGCTCTACTCCGGGGGCGCGCTGGCCTCGCCCAACCTCACCATCGTCAGCGTGGCAGCGGAGGACGCCGACGACTACTACTGCGTGGCCAGCAACAGCATTGGCAGCACGTCCAGCGACACCACCACGCTGACTGTGCTGTGTAAGTAGTAGTAGCTGCTGGGTTGACCATCCCTAGTCTGGGCCAAAAGTCAGGCTTAGGTCCAAGACCTCTGGCAGGAGATCTAGTTGCAAAGTGACGCGACCGCAGGCGGAAATCTCAACAGATTTGAAAAAAAAAAAAATTCCAGGGTTCCGCCCAAAAACGCAGACAAACAAATCACGAAACAAAACACGACGCGTTTCGACTTCACAGGTCTTCTTCAGGCAAGATACACTACACTCAGGACAACGAAAAGGAACGAGCAATCACTTATCTTCATCCAGTTCGGCACAAGTTGGGCGTTGGCCGTTTTGCCCAGAATGTCATAATCTGATGTTGACACTTTCCTTCCTTCGTCAGAATTCAAGGCCACTGCTCAGTGACACGTAAAACATACCTGACCGTTGACTTATTAGGTAAAATCTATGCAAGCACAGATTATTTGCCTCTGTTGTCTTTTACAAGTATCTGCAAAAAGTAAACTGTGTAGCATGCAAAACCGACTTTCGTTTTTGTGGTAGCTTTTTGAAATTACTGTGCTACTTTGAACAGTTTTCTTGTGTGTGTGTGTGTGTGTGTGTGTGTGTGTGTGTGTTGTGTGTGTGTTTTTGTGTCTGTCTGTCTGTGTCTGTGTCGTGTGTCGCTGTGTATGTGTGTTCTGTGTGTGTCTGTGTCTGTGACTCTGAGTGTGTGTGGTCTGTGTCTGTGTGTCTGCATGTTTTTATTTAAAGAATGTCTTTTTCCTCCAGATTTCCCCATCCTGACGATGGTCCAGAGCACAGTGACAGCCACAGAGGGGGACAGCCTGACCCTGGGGGTCACGGTCACAGCCCACCCCGCCCTGGACACGGTGGAGTGGAGACACCTCGCCCTGGGCCCACAGACACGGAGGTAGGGGAACGAAGGAGCACACCTGCTTCATTCAGCGAAAACAGGAAGAATCAATCATTAGCTGTCTCTCTATAAAAAGAGATTAGAAGGAAACCACGTGAAACAGAACAGCTTTACATGTAAACTTAGGAGAAAAATGTTAAAAAGTAAATCACAAAGACCCCACCGAACAACGTAGACAAATGAATCACAAGACAAAACACGACGCGTTTCAACCTGTTAGGTCTTCTTCAGGCAAGATACACAACACTCGGGACAACGAACACGAAGAACGAGCAATCACTAATCTTTGTCAAATTCGGCGCAAGATGGGCGTTGAATGAAAGCGAGGCCGACGGAAAAGAGACAGTGAAGTATTATGATGATAACACTAACACTGATGCAGTAATAATAATAATAATAATGATAATAATAATAATAATGTCTTCTTCCCGACGGCCTCGGGTTTTATTCAACGCCTTTCTTGCATCGAATTCGAAAAGAGTCCTGAGTGCTATTATCTGGCCTGAAGAAGACCTAAGAAGTCGAAACGCGTCGTGTTTTGTCTTGTGATTCGTTTGTCTATGTTGTTCGGCGGAGTCATTACAATATTTTTTTTTTAATTTCAATAACAAGTTATGTCACATCTGATTCTGTATGAAAGAGATTACAAGGAAACCACGTGGAACAAAGCCGCTTTATATGTCAGCTTAAAAGAAAAATATATATCTATGACGCTGAACGAAAGAAACAAACGACAAACATGACGCGTTTCGACCTCTTTGGTCCTTATCAGGCAAGACAAACAGCATTGAAGACGATGAAAATGAAGAACGAACAGTCAATTCTCTCATCCAATTGGGCGCATGTCAAAAACGCGTCATGTTTGTCTTGTAATTGTGCTTGTTTCTTTCGTTCCGCAGAATGATCATTTTTCTTTTCAGTTTGGTTTCATTTACTACTCTTCGCTGGCTGCTTTGGGAGTGCTATTGGATTCTTTTTTGCACTCTTGGTGGTGAGAACACCACAGTATTATGGACTGTGGTGTGTCTCTATTTGACGCCAGGAGCGCAGACACAACCAGCCGTGTCTCCCTGATGAGTCCGACCCAGCGGACGAAAGGCCTCGGAGCAGGCAATACAAATATATCTGCCTTCAAAAGAGATTGCGATGGTTCCCTTATGCAGCTAGTGAGGAGTTTTCATATCTGTAACATATTTTCTTAATTTCATGTTCCCAGTTTCTCCATCTTCAAATTACCCTCCCCCCCCCCCCCCCCCCCCCCCCCCCCCCCCCCCCCCCTCCTAAGTCCAAATCTTTGCCAAGTCATTACTATGAAGACAGTTCAGTTGTTGGCCTGCGCTTGTTTTTTTCCCCCACTATTAGATTGTTCGTCTGTGTATTTGTCTGACTTTATTCAAGTTTAAAAGGCTGTGCCAGTCTTGAATAAAAGTTACTCTGTGTTAGGTTTTCTTATGGGAGCAAAAAATACCCAACTTGTTTACTGTTTATCGTTTACTGTTCCCTGCCTCATTTCATTTCCGATTTTCAGTTTATTTTAAATTCCGCCCGCAGTCGCCTCACTTTGAAACTAGCGGTATATATGTTATATAGATGACATAAACGTTTAAAATAAATCTGTATTACCACTCTTGCACGTGAAAGGAATCAAAAGTAAATAAATTGTGACAGAACTATCAGTATATGCACGAGACAGACACACACACACACACACACACACACACACACACACACACACACACACACACACACACACGGTATATATGTTATATAGATGACATAAACGTTTAAAATAAATCTGTATTACCACTCTTGCACGTGAAAGGAATCAGAAGTAAATAAATTGTGACAGAACTATCAGTATATGCACGAGACACACACACACACACACACACACACACACACACACACACACACACACACACACACACGGTATATATGTTATATAGATGACATAAACGTTTAAAATAAATCTGTATTACCACTCTTGCACGTGAAAGGAATCAAAAGTAAATAAATTGTGACAGAACTATCAGTATATGCACGAGACAGACAGACAGACAGACAGACAGAGATTCAGATGATTTAATCTTTAAGGCAATTGCCCCATATGAAAGAGGCGATAACAAGAGAGAGAGAGAGAGAGAGATCTTGCCCTCATTAACTCTCAACATTTTTTTTTCCTGTTCATTTTTTGAGCAATAACTATGCAAATATATTAAAATTTCTTGAGTGTATATTTCTTTGGTGAATGCGTTTGTTTAGGTTTGATTTTGAAAAAAAAAAACTATTCCATTAATAACAATAACAAGAAATACTTTTAGATGTAATAAATTCGTCCTTCGATCACTCGCGATCCAAAGTCAAGGGAAAGAACTGCAGGGCATTGACGACAAAGAAGAGACAAAAAAGGACATGTTATTAAGTTGAATGCACTCAGGCAAATACACGATGCAGTCATTGTCGTCACCGATAGGCACACACACACACACACACACACACACACACACACACACACACACACACGCACGCACGCACGCACGCACGCCGTACGCGCGCGCGCGCGCGCGCACACACACACACACACACACACACACACACACACACACACACACACACACACACACACAACATACCAACATATGCAGACAAGCTGAAGTCTCCAGCTCACAAAAAAATTATTTCAGTAAAACTCCCCTCTCAGTCAGTGCCACAAAAACCCCCAGAAGAAAAACCATCGAAAGCAAAGAAAAAGGAACAGTTGGCTGACGTCAAATCTATTGGTATCAAGTCCGATGACGCCAAAAAGGTACATTCCGACTCTCTTCCCAATGTTCTTTTTTTGCACGGCTCTGTTATGTCAAGAGTCAACGCTAGGCGCCTGGGAGAGGCCTATGGACTTAAAATTGTCTCCAAAAAAGCATTCAAGATCTCAGACTGTGAAAAAGAACTTGAAAACATTGGTTCAGAAGTTCCGGTTGATTGTGTGATACTGCATACTGGAATAAATGATTTGAAAAGTACTGACCCTGGAGTTACAGCAAAAAAGATGATTAGTGTTGTCAACAAAATCAAACAGCAATCTCCGAAAACAAAAGTCGTGGTAAGCAAAGCAACGCCAGTCAAAGATCAGATTCTGGAGGGGAGACGACAACTATTCAACGCTTTACTGTTCTCCGAATTTCCTCGTCATCAGACATCACTTCTCTCTCATGAGAACCTTGATCCTCTCAACAACCGGCTCATGAGGGATGCCATCCACCCGTCTGACAGAGGTACCAGCATCCTCGCGGGAAATCTGGGGCGGCATGTCCATCGTCTCTTTTGGCAGAGACAACGCCGGAGACATCGCCAGAATCAGACACGCGGGAGAGGCGCCTGGAACCACGAGCCATTCCCCCCACCTCCTGCTGGTCGTGTCGGAGCTCCCGGTCCGTGGCATTTCCATCCTCGTGCAGTGGACACATGGGACTCTTTCAGCTGGCAATTCGTCCCTTGGTGACTCGTCAACTTCACCTTGCCATTTGACTCTGTTAACTATATCTTATGAAAACTTCCAATGATAATTCATTAATATTTCAATGGAACTGTCGGTCAATATCAACAAATCTCTTACACTTTGAAAATCATATATATCAGCATAATTATTCAGTGCTAGCATTACAATCACTAAATGTAGATGTTCATAAGCTACCGAAAATACGCAATTTTTATTATCCACCTTTGTATAACTATGGGAATGATGGTAAAAAGATTCAAACTGCCATTTATTTGAGAAGGGATCTAAATTATTGTCCCCTGAACCCTCCTACTCCCACTAATGCTGAAGTTTTCGCAACTGGGGTTACTGTAAAACTGAACAAGCAGACAAATTTAAACATCATTTCTGCTTACTATCCCAGTGGCCCAAAGGCAGATAATACAGACTGGATAAAAAACCTTCCTTTGTCAAACAACAAATGGGTAATACTGGAGATTTCAATGCGCATGCTCCATTTTGGGAATATGGTTGCACCACTATAACTTGCAACCGTTTAGTTGAAAATATTGTTGACTCCAAATTGGTTTTATTAAACGATGGTAGTATTACCAGACTGCCAGACATTTCCACTCATAAACCTACTTCTATTGATTTATCTTTAATTTCTCCGGAGTTGGCAGTAAACTCGGTATGGTCAACAGAGGATGATACTTTGGGCAGCGATCATTTCCCAATCGTCATACAGTTAAAGGAGCATATTGAAAATGAAGAAGATGGAAATGAAGATAGCATCCCAAAGTTTTCATATAAAAATGCAAATTGGTCTCTGTATGAATCGATCTTGTCCAATACACATTTCCGTAGTATTGAAAATGAAGGTATAGATGCATATTATACAGAGTTTTGTCAACATGTCTTACAGGCTGCCGGAAAATCTATTCCTATTTGTAAAGATGCCCAACAGTGGAAATATGTTGGTAATTCATGGTGGAATTTAGATTGTGCGATAGCTGTAGCTCTTAAAAAAGAAGCCTATAAAGCTTGGCTGAAAGTGAGAACAGATGAAAATTTCCTAGCGATGAAACATGCCAAAAATAACAGTAACAGAGTCGTTGCCCGAGCGAAAAGAATACATTTCTCAGAATTTTGTAGATCCAAAATATCAGAATCAAAAGATATCCATAAGGTTTGGAAAATGGTTAAAAAATTGAAAAATGGTTATTGCTTGCAACAGTACCCAATTAAGTTAGATAATAATGCTCTTCCATCCTCACAGGAGAAAGCTGAAGCATTTGTCAAAATATTTTCAGAAAATAACTTGCTGTCTAGTCTCAGTCCATCTATCAGGTGTTTTAGAGAGGAGGAAGAAAAACGAACTATCTATCAGGATCCACCACCAAATCATTTCCATTATTTAAACGCTCCTATTACATATGATGAATTTTATGAGACGTTAGAATCTTTTTCTTCAAATTCAAGTGCTGTTGGCCTAGATGGTATATCCTATCAACTGTTATACCACTTACCTTCATATTGGAAACGATTACTACATTCATTTTACCAAAAATGTTGGTTTAATGGAACTCTCCCTAGTATCTGGAAGAGATCTGTTGTAGTCCCAGTTCCAAAACAAGGTAAGCCCAGGTCAGACATTGGTAGCTACAGGCCAGTAGCACTAACCTCTCACGTTGGAAAGTTGTTAGAAAAGATTATCCAAAGACGTCTTTTATATTTTTGTGAAAAAGAAAATATAATCCCAGTGAATCAAGCGGGATTTCGCAAAGGTCGATGTGCAATAGATCATTTGGTGAAACTTACAAGTCAAATTAAAAAGCAGTTTGCTAGACGGAAAAGTACACTTGCTACCTTTTTTGATATCAGAAAAGCGTATGATAGTATCTGGCACGCTAGACTACTATATAA
>CM065748.1:7303129-7315629 GCA_033310375.1 Conus canariensis | reverse complement strand
CACGGATATTCCACAAAATGTCCTTGCTTATTCCCTCCCACCCCTCCCCCTCCCCCCCCCATCGCTCCCCCCCCCACCCCCCTCCACCGCCGCCTGCCACGGGTAAGCTAATCCATTTGTTCCCGCGGTCTCTTTTATCTGGAAAAAGCAAGGTGTTGACGATGTTTCTTTTTGGATTGATTTCTTTGTTTATTTGCGACATGTGTAAACCATTTTGGCAGTGTGTGCAGTGCATGGTTAAAAGTGTTATGCGCGGCAAACAACAGGTCGACTTGTGTGGGTAACGTATGCGCGCTTTTGTCTAGCTCGCTACTTTGTACCGATGAAAATCATCACCTGTATTACTTGATTTCATTGGGTTTTTTATGTGTGTGTTCTAACATATTTTAATTTGCTATAGTCCTTTCTGGTTATTTTCGAATTAGGATAAAAATGGTATATTCTGTGTGTCTCTGAATTAGCCTGTAGTGATAGAGACGTGCCTAAGTTGAATTTGATAGTGTGCATGGATTGCAGTTTCCAGAGGTGTCGTTTTCAGTTGATGAGGTGGTAGCAGTATTTCACAGGCAGAGTGCATGCATAGCTCTTTGTAGACGCTTGTGTGTCATTGCGCTGCCGCTAGAGCAACATCTCAGCTGATTCTCTGCTAGCTGCTTCACTGTCTTCTTCTTCTCCTTTCTTTCTACATGCTACGACATTCCTCCTCTCCTTTCTCTCTGAATTCTTGTGATCTTGTTTTCTCTATGTAGGCGTGTATCCACTGTTGGAATTGGCGGGATCGGGTGGGATGGAATGTGCAGGGACATCTTCTTCCCACAGACCAGTACATACTGAAATGGTGCGGACTTGAGATTGTGTCATCGGACATCATTGGACATTCATGCGTGTTCGATTCTACCGTTACTGTTATGGACGTTATTCTAGATAGTGTGTATGTGTATCAGTTGATTGAGTGGTGACCCAAGGGGAACTGCTTTGACCACCACTCTTCCTGCTGTTTGCAGTTGATTTACTTACACATTACCAAGGCAGGGATTATTTGTACCAGTGTTGCCTTTGCCACGCTTGAAGATAACTTGACTGAGCCCATACTTGGTTTTAAAAGGGGCATGTACCATCTTTACTTTACTCGAAGATAACTTGACCGAACCTGTACCTTGTTTTAGCGTGACTCCCGCGGACACCGCTAGTGTTGCTGCAAATGCCGCAACAGTGACTGAATGTTAACACTGTAAAGCTGACACCTTTACTACTGACTTGCCTACACATCTGTGACTACTGTGGACGCCAATATTATGTATCCGTCAGTAAGCTAATTTGACAGGTTAACGCTGATTGAAGTCGTGTGACCGGAATTCGAGGGAAAAGCGACAATACTTATCCATGTTGTCTCAAAAAAAAAAAAGAAAACAAAAAAAAAAAGAAAAATACATTTCACCATACAGATGTCCCAACCACCCCTACGGTCACGAAGAACAACGACACCTACAACGCAGGGGACGCAATCACATTGACGTGTAGTTCCACCGGCACCCCCAGCCCTCAGTACCGTTGGTACAGCGGGTCCGACGCCTTGCTGGGTACCGGAAGTACGCTGAGTTACAGCAGCGCCACCCCGGAACGGGCGGGAGACTACCGGTGTGAGGCCTTCAACAGCGTCGGGACCGCCAGCGCAACTGTCACCGTGGTGGTTTACTGTGAGTCGGTGTCATGCGTTTGGGGGCTGACTGCGAGATTTCTCCTCATGTTATAACTTGTTATGTGGAGGCTTTCTCCTCATGTTATAGTTTGTTATGTGGAGGTTGGTTTCATATTGTTGAGGAGCATATTATGAGCTGCCTCTTCATGTTATAGTTTATTATGTGGAGGTTGGTTTCATATTGTCCGTCCTGTCCTGTCTGTCTCTTCTCTCTCTCTCTCTCTCTCTCTCTCTCTCTCTCTCTCTCTCTCTCTCTCTCTCTCTCTCTCTCTCTCTCTCTCAGAGCTGTGTAATCCGTCCCACGTTTCCCAAAGAGAGAATAGACAGCGGAGTTCCATGCCTGTCTGAATGTTGGCTAGGTGAATGGGCACCAGAAGCCGATTGGTTTGGAGTAATGTGCCCCCGAATGTTTCATGATGGGAGCCAAAGTCGTTGTTCTGCAGTGGTGTGTGCCTTTTCGCCTTTAAATTATGGACGACGAAATCATCATTCCCTTGAGTTATGTGCCCTTGATTGTTTAATGATGGGAAACAAAATCATTGTCCCCCGGAGTTACGCGCTTTTGATTGCTTCATCATGGGAACCAGAGCATTTTCCTGTAGAATGATTTGCTCCTGATTCTTTCATAATGGGAACCAGAGCATTTCTGTAGAATTATTTGCCCCTGATTCCTTCGTAATGGGAACCAAAGCATTTTCCTGTAAAATTATTTGCCCCTGATTCTTTCATCATGGGGGCCAAAGTCATTCCTTGCCTTTCGGAATGGAGTGTCCTTAGTTGTACACAGACGCGCGCGCACACACACACACGCACACACGCACACACACACACACACACACACACACACACACACACACACACACACACACACATACGCACACACACACACATACACGCGTGCGCGCGTGTTCAGATACAACCACGCGAGACCGCATAGATGGAGACACGCTTATGCAGACGCAGACAAAGCAGACACTTACATACTTCCAGGCGCATATGAAAGCATGCATACACACGTTCGGGAAAAGACTCGCACACAGTGCGTGCACACACATTGACGAACTAGCTTTTGTCCAAGGCATGCTGTGCTGTGCGTAATTCAGCTTGGAAGGCTCGAGTGTCCCGTGAAGAGAACACTATGTAGCACAAAGCCGATTCAACACAAAACAAGATTTGTACACTCCCGCACAGTGCAGCGTAGTGCGTGCAGTTGATACAAATGTATTGGATGTGAAGGTGTTGTAAGTTGGATCTGCGTGCACAAATTATTATTATCATTGTTATTGATGATATTATCATTATTATTATTATTATTATTGTTGGTGGTGGTGGTATTTTGTTGTTGTTATTATCATCATTATTATTATTATTACATTTAGTAATAGTTGTATTACTGTGTTCTGGCTCTTTATAACGATCGTAATAACAATTATAATTATTATTATCATCATTGTTATTAATATTATTATTATTATAAATATTTTTTTATTATCATTATCATTATTACTGTTATTATTATTGTTATTAGCATCACATTTAGTAATAGTTGTCGTATTGGTGTTCCTGTTCTTGTTATTCTTCTTCATGTCGTTTTCCTTGTTGCTGCTGTTTTTGCTGTTGTTGTTCTTCTTGTTGTTGCTGTTTTCTCTGTTGTTGTTGTTGTCGTTGTTCTTCCTGTTGCTGTTGTTTTTGCTGATGCTGTTGTTGTTGTCGTTGTTATTCTTGTTGCTGCTGTTGTTGTTGTTGTTGTTGTCGTCGTTGTTCTTCTTGTTGCTGCTGTTGTTGTTGTTTTGTTGTTGTCGTTATTCTTCTTGTTGCTGCTGATTTTTCTGTTATTGTTATTATTATTGTTGTCGTTGTTCTTCTTGTTGCTGCTGTTTTTGCTGTTATTGTTATTATCATTGTTGTCGTTCTCGTTGCTGTCGCTGCTGATGTCGTTGTTGCTGTACGACTTCTCATTCCATTCCGCCATCACCACCCACCCACCCCATACTGCTACCCTCCTCTATCACAGACAAACCGCGGGCCGGGTCCATCTCCAACGTCACCGCCAACACCGGCGACACGGCGACCCTGGACTGCGCCACCGACGCCAGCCCGGCCCCCACCTCTTACTCCTGGACCAAAGGCGGCGTCACCGTCGGCTCCGCCTCTTCCAGCAGCACGCTGACCATCTCCTCCATCGCCAGTGATGATTTCGGCCGCTACGACTGCGTAGCGACCAACACGCAGGGGTCCTCTGATCCCATCCACGTCTTCCTGCTGGATGAAGGATGTGAGTGCAGCGAGGGCGAGGGCGCAGGTTTGCTTGTAAGCAAATACACGGCACGGTGTACGACATGTCATTCGGGCTGCGTTGCGCCAGGCCGGCGCTGTCTTAATTAATGTGGCTGGGTGGGAAGGAAGGTCTTGAGAGAGGGTTGGAGAGAGAGAGAGAGGGGAGGGAGAGAGACATGGGGGAAGAGAGAGAGAGAGAGAGAGAGAGAAAGAGAGAGAAAGAGAGAGAGCGCGAGCGAGAGTGAGGGAGAGAGAGATTGGAGAGATAGAGAGAAGGAGAGAGAAAGAGCGAGAGAGGAGAGAGAAAGAGATAGAGAGCGCGCGCGAGAAAGAGAGGGAGAGAGAGAGAGAGAAGGAGAGAGAGAGGGAGAGAAAGAGAACGAGAGAGAGAAGGGGAAAGAGAGCGAGAAAAAGAGGGCGAGAGAGAGATTCAAGATCCGAGTCCCTGCATCAGCCACTTCGCATGTGCATTCCACATAATCGAGATGAATGTTGTTGACAGCAGAAGGTGGTCACAGGAGAACCTTCCCTCAGACAAGGGTTTTGGTGGCTCTGAACTCCGGACACTTCAAGGGGGCCGGGACGCATCCAGGTCAGGACTCGTAGATGACCTTCAGCTGCCGGAATTTTTTTCTTTCCATTAAATTTTTTTTGTGTGTGTGCACTGGCAAGATTCGAACCAGCGACTTCCGGATAGGTGGGCGTCTAATGCCATTGCCATTTTAGACGGATGTCTTGCGCACATGGATGGCAATCGGACGCGCGGTCCAAGTCTGGAAAGTTAATCTTAATTAAGTTCAATCTGTTCTCCCCACGACCCGATCTGGCTTGAACTCTTTTCAGCTCCTCAGCGTAGGGAGAAGCAAGCCTTCTGAAGGTCACCGTTGTTCCTTCCCGACCACATCCACCAGACGACTCTCTTCAGCTGCCTCTGTCATTGCCCTGAGGGTGCTCTTCGCACAGGAAGATCTGTTTCATGAGATCATAGGCTGGTGAGCCTTCAAACCCTTGTTGCTTCCACCAGCCTCTATGGCGTGGACTTTGAGTCGGAAGGTAGAATTTCTTCCACCAGCCTCTATGGCGCGGACTTCGAGTCGGAAGGCAGAATTTCTTCCACCAGTCTCTATGGCGTGGACTTCGAGTCGGAAAGCAGAATTTCTTCCACCAGCCTCTGTGGCGAGGACTTCGAGTCGGAAGGCAGAATTTCTTCCACCAGCCTCTATGGCGCGGACTTCGAGTCGGAAGGCAGAATTTCTCAAGCTGCTGGTTAAACCGGGGTATTTTTCTTAGTGTGGTGGATCTGAACTTTCTTCGTCCTGAACAAATTTTTAAAGTGATATTTATTGTGACTCCACCGAACAACGTGGACAAACGAATCACAAGACAAAGCACGACGCGTTTCGACCTCTAAGGTCTTTTTCAGGCACGATAAACACCACTCAGGACAGCGAAAATGGAGAACGAGCAATCACTGATCTTTGTCGAATTCGGCGCAAGACGGGCGCTGATTCGCTGTCCTGAGTGGTGTTTATCATGCCTGAAGAAGACCCTAAGAGGTCGAAACGCGTCGTGTTTTGTCTTGCGATTCGTTTGTCCACGTTGTTCGGTGGAGTCATGAAAATTACTTCTAAAATGTGTTTAGATTTCCGCCTGCAGTCGCTTTACTTTGCAGCTCACTTTCTTCGTCTGCTTTCATACGGCGCAGTTAACTTCACTCAGAATCATCCGTTTTGATGTACTTAAGTAGAGCACGATATCCGGATTCATGTCACTTTTTTCTGATGATCTGTGGAGGGTTTTCCCGTCCTGGAAGTTCCGCTGAGCATTCCCAGTCCTTCACCCTGTCCAGTAAACCTTGCCTCCGTGCTGCTGACGTCACAGCTGTTCCAGACCAGGATCTGTGGCCTCCTGCCGTATGAGCGCTGTTGCTGGAACTCCTGGTGGAGTAGTAGTGGTTCCTGTAGGCAGTGACCGTTTGCAACGATCTCCCGTAAAGGACGCTTTCTATGGACACAGGAGTTTGTTTCATTCAGAAGATGACATAACAAACTTTCGTTGTCAATCTCGTTTTGACTGATTTCAAATGGCGTTATGTTAGGTTCATGGCTTCAGGGCACAGTTTGCCTGTTTTGTCCAGTTGAGACTGATAATGTTCTTGTTGGTGTCCACTGCAGTTTGTTACTGTTGTAATTTGCGTTCGTTGTGTGCATAAACGCTGCTGGCAATGTCTAGCAAAGTGGTGTGTGTGTGTGTGTGTGTGTGTGTGTGTGTGTGTGTGTGTGTGTGTGTGCGCGTGCGTGCGTGAGTGCGATCGTGCGTGCGTGCGTGCGTGTGTGTGTGTGTGTGTGTGTGTGTGTGTGTGTGTGTGTGTTCACTATCCGGTTTTCAGAGGCAGAGATTTATTGATTTTGAAAAAAATCAGTCTGCGGCTGGTCGGTACGATTTGTTTTGCTGTATAGACTCTCTCTCTGTCTCACTCTCTCTCTCTGTTCGTCTGTCTATCTGTCTGTCTGTCTCTCTCTCTCTCTCTCTCTCTCTCTCTCTCTCTCCATCCCCACACTGCTCCCTTCCTTTCCTCACCCCTCTCTCAGTCTTTTTCTGTCCGCCTGTCTGTCAGTCTCTCTCTGTCTATCTGTCTGTCTCTCGCCTCCCCCCCCCCCTCCCTCTCTCTCTCCTCCTTCCCTCACTCCCTTCCCTCTTTCCCTGTCTTTCTGTCTCTCACTTCGTCTCTTTCTCTGTGTTTGTGTCTGTCTCTCTCCCTCTGTCTCTGTCTCTCTCGTCTCTCTCTCTCTGTCTCTCTCTCTCTCTCTCTCTCTCTCTTCTTTCTTTGCAAAGAGTATGAACCAAGAAATTACTGTGAGAAATGTTTCAGAATCTTTTGATTACAGTGTTCACATTGCAGTCAGTTGCTGTGTCTTAGAGTGCTCAAAAAGGGATATATCTAGATGTTATGTAACATTTTGAAATGTTCAGTAACTGTGTGCTGCTTCCCATCGTCTGGGGGCAAACAACTTGTGCCTGAATACATGACCCTCTCTCTCTCTCTCTCTCTCGCTCTCTGTTATTTATCAGAGTTCTTCCTTGTGTACACACTCTAACGGTGTCTGTCTTTTTAAAACTCGGTTGTCTCTTTTTAGTGGTTATCTCTTTTGACTCCATAGTTTAACTGTAAACAAGTTGGGTATTTTTTGCTCCCATAAGAAAACCTAACACAGAGTAACTTTTATTCAAGACTGGCACAGCCTTTTAAACTTGAATAAAGTCAGACAAATACATAGACGAACAATCTAATAGTGGGGGAAAAAACAAGCACAGGCCAACAACTGAACTATCTTCATAGTAATGACTTGGCAAAGATTTGGACATAAGGAGGGGGGGGGGGGGGTAATTTGAAGATGGAGAAACTGGGAACATGAAATTAAGAAAATATGTTACAGATATGAAAACTCTTCACTAGCTGTATAAGGGAACCATCGCAATCTCTTTTGAAGGCAGATATATTTGTATTGCCTGCTCCGAGGCCTTTCGTCCGCTGGGTCGGACTCATCAGGGAGACACGGCTGGTTGTGTCTGCGCTCCTGGCGTCAAATAGAGACACACCACAGTCCATAATACTGTGGTGTTCTCACCACCAAGAGTGCAAAAAAGAATCCAGTAGCACTCCCAAAGCAGCCAGCGAAGAGTAGTAAATGAAACCAAACGAAAGTGTGGGGAGGAAAAAAGTTGCTGAAAAACTAAAGACATTATGCAAACAGTATAAAATAAAGGGGACAATCTTTGAGCCTACGCTTGAGGATCCACCCAAAGATGCAAGGGAGATCAAAAGACAAACACACAGACGGACAGAAACAAATACAAATAACCTCAATTTAATCAAAACAAAAATCGGAAATGAAATGAGGCAGGGAACAGTAAACGATAAACAGTAAACAAGTTGGGTATTTTTTGCTCCCATAAGAAAACCTAACACAGAGTAACTTTTATTCAAGACTGGCACAGCCTTTTAAACTTGAATAAAGTCAGACAAATACATAGACGAACAATCTAACAAACAAATCTAACGAACAATCTAATAGTGTCCCCTTTATTTTATACTCTTTGCATAATGTCTTTAGTTTTTCAGCAACTTTTTTCCTCCCCACACTTTCGTTTGGTTTCATTTACTACTCTTCGCTGGCTGCTTTGGGAGTGCTATTGGATTCTTTTTTGCACTCTTGGTGGTGAGAACACCACAGTATTATGGACTGTGGTGTGTCTCTATTTGACGCCAGGAGCGCAGACACAACCAGCCGTGTCTCCCTGATGAGTCCGACCCAGCGGACGAAAGGCCTCGGAGCAGGCAATACAAATATATCTGCCTTCAAAAGAGATTGCGATGGTTCCCTTATGCAGCTAGTGAAGAGTTTTCATATCTGTAACATATTTTCTTAATTTCATGTTCCCAGTTTCTCCATCTTCAAATTACCCCCCCCCCCCCTCCTTATGTCCAAATTTTTGCCAAGTCATTACTATGAAGATAGTTCAGTTGTTGGCCTGCGCTTGTTTTTTCCCCCACTATTAGATTGTTCGTCTATGTATTTGTCTGACTTTATTCAAGTTTAAAAGGCTGTGCCAGTCTTGAATAAAAGTTACTCTGTGTTAGGTTTTCTTATGGGAGCAAAAAATACCCAACTTGTTTACTGTTTATCGTTTACTGTTCCCTGCCTCATTTCATTTCCGATTTTTGTTTTGATTAAATTGAGGTTATTTGTATTTGTTTCTGTCCGTCTGTGTGTTTGTCTTTTGATTCCCTTGCATCTTTGGGTGGATCCTCAAGCGTAGGCTCAAAGATTGTCCCCTTTATTTTATACTGTTTGCATAATGTCTTTAGTTTTTCAGCAACTTTTTTCCTCCCCACACTTTCGTTTGGTTTCATTTACTACTCTTCGCTGGCTGCTTTGGGAGTGCTATGGATTCTTTTTTGCACTCTTGGTGGTGAGAACACCACAGTATTATGGACTGTGGTGTGTCTCTATTTGACGCCAGGAGCGCAGACACAACCAGCCGTGTCTCCCTGATGAGTCCGACCCAGCGGACGAAAGGCCTCGGAGCAGGCAATACAAATATATCTGCCTTCAAAAGAGATTGCGATGGTTCCCTTATGCAGCTAGTGAAGAGTTTTCATATCTGTAACATATTTTCTTAATTTCATGTTCCCAGTTTCTCCATCTTCAAATTACCCCCCCCCCCCCCCCCCCCCTCCTTATGTCCAAATCTTTGCCAAGTCATTACTATGAAGATAGTTCAGTTGTTGGCCTGCGCTTGTTTTTTCCCTCACTATTAGATTGTTCGTCTATGTATTTGTCTGACTTTATTCAAGTTTAAAAGGCTGTGCCAGTCTTGAATAAAAGTTACTCTGTGTTAGGTTTTCTTATGGGAGCAAAAAATACCCAACTTGTTTACTGTTTATCGTTTACTGTTCCCTGCCTCATTTCATTTCCGATCCAAAGTTTAACTGTCAATACCCTTCTCTGTGTGTGTGTGTGTGTGTGTGTGTTGAAGTGTCTCTGAGTTGCTGTGAGGTTTTGCTGTGTTTTTCCGCCCTCCTCACAGAGTCTTCTTTCTTTTCTGTTCTCCATCCTTTTCTTAACCTCTGTTTTTTTCTTCTTTTTTTTTTTTTCGCGCCTGGTGAACCTCGAAACCTCTTTTCATGAATGTTGACCTCGGTGTGATAGTGTGTTGTGAGCTCTCAACTCACAGCGTGTTGAATGAAACACACACGCGCGAGCGCGCGCTCACACACACACACACACACACACACACACACCACACCACACACACACACACACGCACACACACACAAGAGAGAGAGAGATAGATGGTAAGACTCTGCGTCTAAATCTAGCAGACAGATTGTGACGATGGTGTATCTTCATGAATATTATCTGCCAGGAAGACATAATGCGTTTGTATGTAGGCAACAGATTGTGACGATGCTGTACCTTCATGAATATAATCTGCCAGGAATACATAATGCGTCTGTGTGTAGGCAACAGATTGTGACGATGCTGTATCTTCATGAATATAGTCTGCCAGGAAGACATAATGCGTCTGTATGTAGGCAACAGATTGCCACGGCGATGCCTCATGATAAACAGAGCCAGTCTGTCATGGCGACATCTCACTTTTGTATCTAGGAAACAGAAAAAAAACATTGTCAAGGTGATGCATTTTAAGATGTAAAGTTGGTTTATCATGGCGACATGTTAATGTTGTATCTAGCAGACAGGTTGTCACGATGATACCTATTGATACAGTAAAGTTTGTCCTGGCGACATAATGTTTATCTAGTAGACAGGTTGTCACGATGATACCTATTGATACAGTAAAGTTTGTCCTGGCGACATAATGTTTATCTAGTAGACAGGTTGTCACGATGATACCTATTGATACAGTATAGTTTATCCTGGTGACATAATAGTGGTGTATCTAGTACATGGCCACAATATAGTAAAGTTTATCCTGGCGATGTAATTGGATTGTATCTAGCAGACAGATTGTCACGATGATACATGTTGATATAGTATAGTCTGTCCTGGCGACACACTAGTGTTGTATCAAACCTACAGATCGCCACAATGATATGTGTTGATAGCCAGTCTGTCATGATGAGAAGAGAACGTTTGTAGGCATACGTTTGATCATGGTGATGTGTATGGTGATGTCTATGATGATGTATACCAATAGTCTGCCATGATCATGGTGATGTCTGTGGTGATGTATACCAATAGTCTGCCATGATCAGATAACTCGTCCATGTCTGGTGGACGGCTCATGACGTGGTAAGTACAGACATGGCTTGGCGTGTGTCAAGGTGGCAGACCCGTGACGTCATGGAGACAGACAGAGGGATGGGAGAGACGGTGGGGATGGGCGTGGCGGGGGAGGGGGGGGTGAGTGGGGGGGGGGGGTGATGGTGAGAGGTTTGCGGCGTATGCTGTGTGCAATAACATGGAGAGGTGGTGGTGTTGGTTGGAAGGTGGAGGGCTTGTCAGCTGTGTGGTACGACAGCAGGACAGGGTGCGTGCAAGCGCAAGTGCTTTGCGTGTGAGTGTGTGTGGGATGTGTGTAGGGGGGATGTGTGAGTGTGTATGTGTGTGGGATGTGTGTGTGTGTAAGGTATGTGTGTGTGTGTGAGAGAGAGAGAGAGAGAGAGAGAATGTGCGTGAGCGTGTGCGTGCACTCGCGTGCGCGTGCCTATGAATAATGAAGGAGACACCTTTACTGTCTTAAAGAACGAGTACAGTGGACGCAATTTTTGCACGGCAGGGTACACTTTACAGATATATATATATATATATATAGAGAGAGAGAGAGAGAGAGAGACGTATAAATATATCCTACTATTGACAGTTTGTATTCAACAAATCTCTGTTGTGGATCATTAAGGCTTTTACAATCAACATAAACTTCATCTTCAAACGCCTAATGACAGTAAAAAAAATTGTTGTCAATGGTATATTTGTTTAGCTACCTTTTCAGTACGTTACTTTTTTTTCTTCGAATTCAAATGGATCACAGTATTCTAGGTGTGGCTCTTATCTATGATGTAATTTTCTTACATATAAATTTAAAGCTGATTTTGTTCAAAGGTTTCGTGTTTTTTTTTGTTGTGTGTGTGTGTGTGTGTGTGTGTGTGTGTTGTGTGTGTTTACAAATGAAACTTGAAGCAGCGATATTCATGTTTGTTTGGTTTTTTTTTTTTTTTTTATTATTCATGCATATACATTTTGTTCCAGCGACTGGTGCATCTACAGAAGACACGGGGCTTTCCACGGCCACCCTGATCCTCATCATCATCGTCTGCATCATCATCCTCATCATCATCATTTTTGTCATCATCTACTGCTGTGCAAGTAAGTATACGTGGTTTTTTGTTCGTTCGTTTGTTAGTTTTTAAGCCCTTATCAAATGCAAAAACGTCTAAATCTGGCCCGTCGTGCTTTCCCTGTTTCGAGTTCCTGTCTATGTCTGTTCTCACTCAGTGACTCTATGTCTGTCCTCTGTATCGCTGAGATCATCGGAATTGTCGTTGAATGGGGGCGATGGAATGGGGTCCTCATTCATCGGCAGATATATACAACTCACAAAAAGAAATACGCCGAAAAAAGAAATTCTAGAGACGAAGTTCTTGAGCGGTAATGGCACCAGCAAGGTTGACCATGGCGGGGCCTTGACCAAAGAGCGACAACTCTTGCCAGCTTCAGCACGCGAAATCGTCACAATGTGTTTCTGCTTCTTTGACAACATGCATGCCCTGAAACATTACAAAACACACACACACACACACACACACACTCACACTCACACACACACACACGCACACGCACACACACACACACAACTACCTAAACAAACAAAAACGGGCGAGAGGGCATGAGTTTGCACTAAAGTATGCTGATGAATCGTGTTAGAAAGTGATTTGTGTCAGAGGAGAAAGAACCTATATTTACTATAGTTTAATCAAGATCAGGTCGTCTGTCAG
>CM065748.1:7288129-7298129 GCA_033310375.1 Conus canariensis | reverse complement strand
GGTACTAAAGTGGTTGTTGACCGTTGCAGACATGTGCTGACCAGTACCAAAGTACTTGTTGACTGTTGCTGACATGAGTTGACTGGCACTGAAGTGGTTGTTGACTGTTGCAGACATGTGTTGACTGGCACTGAAGTGGTTGTTGACTGTTGCAGACATGTGTTGACAGGTACTAAAGTGGTTGTTGACCGTTGCAGACATGTGCTGACCAGTACCAAAGTGGTTGCTGACTGTTGCAGATATGTGTTGACTGGTACCAAAGTGGTTGTTGTCTGTTGCCGACATGTGTTGACTGGTACCAAAGTCGTTATTGACCGTTGCAGACATGTGTTGACCAGTACCAAAGTGGTTGTTGACTGTTGCCGACATGTGTTGACTGGTACCAAAGTGGTTGTTGACCGTTGCTGACTTGTGTCGACAGGTACTAAAGTGGTTGTTGACCGTTGCAGACATGTGTTGACTGGTACTAAAGTGGTTGTTGACTGTTGCAGACACGTGATGACCAGTGCCAACGGCACAAGGAGTGTGGGTATGGACATGGACGACGACAAGATGGCGCTGTCCCTCCGTTCCAACGGCACGGCGGCCCTGGGTCACGGGCTGAGCATGTGAGAATCCCAGCTCCTGGCTGTCACATCTTTTACCATTGCTGCTTCCTGTTCTCTTTCTGCTTCCTGTTCTCCTTCTGCTTCCTGTCCTTCTTCTGCTTCCTGTTCTTCTTCTGCTTCCTATCCTTCTTCTGCTTCCTGTTCTTCTTCTGCTTCCTGTCCTTCTTCTGCTTCCTGTTCTTCTTCTGCTTCCTATCCTTCTTCTGCTTCCTGTTCTTCTTCTGCTTCCTGTTCTTCTTCTGCTTCCTGTCCTTCTTCTGCTTCCTGTTCTTCTTCTGCTTCCTATTCTTCTTCTGCTTCCTATCCTTCTGCTTCCTGTTCTTCTTCTGCATCCTATCCTTCTTCTGCTTCCTGTCCTTCTGCTTCCTGTTCTTCTTCTGCTTCCTGTTCTTCTTCTGCTTCCTATCCTTCTTCTGCTGCCTGTCCTTCTGCTTCCTATTCTTCTTCTGCTTCCTGTTCTTCTACTTCCTGTTCTTCTTCTGCTTCCCGTTCTTCTTCTGCTTACTTTCTTCTGTTTCATGTCATTCTGCTTCCTGTCCTTCTGCTTCCTGTCCTCCTTCTTGTCCTTGTGCTTCCTGTTCTTCTAATGCTTCTTGTCCGTCTGCTTCCTGTTCTGCTTCCTGTCCTTCTGCTTCCTGTCCTGCCGCTTCCTGTTCTTCTTCAGCTTCCTGTTCTGCTTCCTGTTCTTCATTTGCTTCCTGTTCTGCCTTCTGTCCTTCTTCCGCTTCCTGTCCTCCTGTTGCTTCATGTTCTTCTTCTGCTTCCTGTTTTCCTGTTCTTCTTCTACTCCCTGTTCCTCTTCTGCTTCCTGTTCTTCTACTTCCTGTCCTTCTGCTTCCTGTTTTTTCTTCTGCTTCCTGTTCTTCTTCCTGTTCTTCTTTTGCTTCCTGTCCTTCTACTTCATGTCCTTCTGCTTCCTGTTCTTCTTCTGCTTCCTGTTCTTCTTCTGCTGCCTGTCCTGGTTCCTGTTCTACTTCCCATTCTTCTTCTGCTTCCTGTTCTTCTTCTGCTTCCGGTTCTTCTTCCCGTTCTTCTTCCTGTTCTGCTTCCTGTTCTTCTTCTGCCTCCTGTTCTTCTTCTGTTTCCTGTTCTTCTTCTACTTCCTGTTCTTCTTCTGCTTCCTGTTCTACTTCCTGTTGTTCTACTTCCTGTTCTTCTTCTGCTTCCTGTTCTACTTCCGGTTCTTCTGCTTCCTGTTCTTCTTCTACTTCCTGTTCTTCTGCTACCTTTTCTTCTTCTGCTTCCTGTTTTCTTCTGCTTCCTGTTCTTCTTCTGCTTCCTGTTCTTCTTCTGCTTGCTGTTCTTCTTCCTGTTCTTCTTCTACTTCCTGTTCTTCTGCTTCCTGATCTTCTTCCTGTTCTTCTGCTTCCGATTGTTTTTTGCGTCCTGTGCTTCTTCTGCTTCCGGTTCTTCTGCTTCCGGTTCTTCAACTTCCGGTTCTTCTTCTGCTTCCGGTTCCTCTGCTTCCCTCCTCTTCTTCTTCTTCTTCTACTTCGTCCCTTTTTCTCTTTTTGTTTCCCTTCCCATTCTCTTTCTTCCACTCCTCCTTTTCCTCCTGTTCCTCTTTTTCGTCTCCCCATCCTCCTCAGTTCTTTTTCTTTCCCTCTTCCTCCTCATTTTTTTTTCTTCTCCTCCTCCTCCTCATCTTCTTCTCCCCATCCTCCTCAGTTCTTTTTCTTCTCCACTCCTCCTCTTCATTCATCTTCCCTCTCCTCTTTCTCCTGCCCCGCCCTTCTCCAATTTTCTGCTTGTTTCTTTCTCTGATCGCTTTTCCTCAACAGGATTGCCGATTTTGTTTGATCAAACTAGTTGGCTGTGACTGTCCCTCAGACCAATCGATGACTGAGCTTGTGAGGTTTCCTCAGTCTCACTGTCCGACACCACCCCCTCCCCTCTTCCACCTACCATCGAAATAAAACAAACAAACGAATAAAAAAAAAACGTTCAGCTTACGTTGTCAGAGCCAGTGTTACGGTGGGCTCCGTTATCCTGGAATGAAATTGTGTTTCCGTTGCCAGGACTGTTGGGATAGTGCAGACAAGACACCGAGATTAGAAGACTGAAGACTGGGACTTATGCCGTCTGCTTTGGATTTGAGAGGGTAAAATGGGAGAAAGGACAGGAGAGAGAGAGAGAGAGAGAGAGAGATGGATGGGTGGATGGAGGATGATTTATTCAATAAGGTCATGGCCCATTTGGAAGGAATATGGGAACAAAAATCGCAGGCACAGCAAATTTTCACAATGAAAACATGGGAATGAGAGAGAGAGGGAGAGAGAGGATGAGGAAGGGAGAATCATGACAGGACAAGTGGTTAGGAAAGAAGGAATGGAAGTCGTGGAAAGAAGGGAGACGATAATCCCCAAACGAACACTGCGCACACATGCGTTCATTTGCTACCATTGTTTGCTCCTCAAGTAGCTGCATCCATTCGGTTAGCCGACATTCCCTTCGCTGGTCGTCCGTGTTTTGATATCATTCTACGAACAATTCTTAGTGAGTCTGCCAGAAACAAGGACAAACAAACTACAAGACAAAACGCGACGCGTTTCATCCTCTTAGGTCTTCTTCAGGCAAGACAAACAACGTTCAGGACGATGAAAACGAAGAACGAGCAATCACTTGTCTTCTCGTATTCGGCGCAAGATGGGCGTTAAATGAAAACCATGTGTACGTTACCAGGAATGTTGGGATATTTTCGTAAGCTGTTTTTCTTTTCCCGTTTTTTTTGTTTTGTTTCTGTTTGTTTGTTTGTTGTTGTTTTTACTCTCCTCTTTCCTCAGAAAAAAAAAGAGAGCGGCCGTTGTGTGTGAGCATTTTTTGTCTCGCCGAGTTTCTTTACATCGATTTCTGTCCGTTCGCAAGACGTCAGACCTAACTGCTCATGAGCCTTTGTAACACAAGGAAGCTAAAGGGCGATAATGACTCTCACCTTTTTGTTGTTGTTGCTTTGCCCACAGCTCCGTACCAGGCGGCTCCACCCCCAGGCCTCACCACTTACCTCCCCTGGGTCAAGATGGCGTGTCGGAGGAAACTGAATCGGCGCGGGAAGACAAACCCAAGAAACGGAAACGCCGGCGACGCCGCAACGAGGCCGGTGACACGGGGGTCAAAGATGGAGATGACATCGAGGTTTAAGGTCACAGGCGTCGCTGCTGACAACGACATTAAGTCAGCTGTCCCCTGTGTAGGTTGCCCCCTGCTGTTCTTGCCATTGATCGTCTGGCTGTGCGCTGCTACTACGACTTTGAGAAGTGTCGTGTATGTAGAATCTGTCTTCTTCGTACATCGATAGAGCAATGAAAGCTTGTTAAGTCCTGCCATGGGTTCTGAAACCTGTGCCTTCCACGCTCCTATTCTCTGTCTCTGTCTCTGTCTCTGTCTGTCTCTCTCTCTCTCTCTCTCTCTGTCTCTCTCTCCTCTCTGCCTTTTCTTTTTTTTTGTTTGTAACTAGTACAGTTGTGATGAAGTTTGTCCCCAGATCAGTCGGAAAGGGGCGTTTTCACCATTATCAGATGAAGCATAGGGCAGGATCCACCGTTTCTTTCCCACGTCGATGGACGGCAGGCTTTTATCTTATGTAGTTTTAGATAGGACATTGTCACTGTACCTTCCAGTTTTTGGATTTTTTCAAACTGCAATTTAAGAAGATAAAAAGGCGATAGTTAAAACGCTAAAAAAAAAAAAAAAAAAAAATCGATAGTTAAAACGCTAAATGTACACATTTTTACCCATGAATCTTAGTATTTTGCTAGGGGAAAAAAACTTCGATCATTTAAAAGCTAAAAGTACAAATCATTATTCATTAATCTCAGTCCTTCGAACCGTGTTTGATCTCCGAAACAAAAAGCGTGGAGAAAATGAAAAAAGGAAAAACAAGCGGTGGGGCACCCTACTCCACGTGTTGACAATGTCTGACATTTGGCATGCGCGACTTACAACGCTTGTCAATTACGTGTGAAGAGTCACGTGCCAATGACGTGCGAAGGGTCACGTGCCAGTCATGTGTGAAGAGTCACGTGCCAGTCATGTGTGAAGAGTCACGAACGCTGTTGAAGCCAAGCAAGCTGTGTGCTCCACCGGATGTGTGTGTGGACGGGTGCAAGTCACGAGGAGCATGGGCAACTGACAACCGGGTGTTGTGACGAACTGTGACAGTGCGGAAATGCTGCAGCTGCAGCTGCGAGACTCATCTGGCTGCATGGTCAGTGTAGTTGGGGAAGACTGCAGGCAGTGTCTGTGCGAGTACCCTACTCACCTCCATGTGTGAACTAACCTGTCCCCCGAAGAAAAGGAAAAAAAAAAAGAAAGAACCGAAGTGAATAGAACGCTTCTTTGCGGTTTGGCGTCAAGGTCAGACAAGGGATTCTCATCTGCCCCCTGCTATCCCTGACCCTCCCCTACTAGCCCCCCCCACCCCAACTCCCCACCCCCCGTATTTCCTCCTTCCCTCAGAAATTCCCTCTCCTCTCCCTTACTTGGCATACCGTCGGCTTTTCCGTTGTTGTAGCGTATTTTGCTTACGTCGTGCTTAAAAACTTTCTTTCGTGGCTGGACAGTGTCGGTGGTATGCCCCCCCCTCCCCCCACCCACCCCACCCCACCCCACCCCACCCCCACCCCCATCCTGTTAGACTGATCAGCATGTTTTGTTCCTTCTTGCGCCTTTCTCGGCCTAATCAGTGCCTGCATTTCTGATGGCTCTGTTGATCTGGCGTTCCGGTAGAAGATGTAAGCTGCAAACAGGGGTAATGTGCCTCCAACGACTGTGATGGAAGGGACAGTCGTCGTATCAGATGGACAGTTCAGCAGGTGCACCCTGCCTGACTGTTGGTTTAATTCTCTTTTATTCAAGAAATAAATAAACAGAAAACCTTCATAGTTGTCAGGACAAATGAGCAACAACAAGACCTATGCTTATACTGTGCTCAAATATACATTTACAGTATATTGGCGGTTAAATACATTTACAGTATACTAAACATTTCACCACATACAACAAGAATGTGTGTGAACAATGTACAAACAAGAGAGGAATGTACAGTAAAAAAAAAAAAAAAAAACGTACAGTAAGTGAGGGTAGAAACAGCCCTGACTGACTGTTACGGAACGACGATCGTTTCACCGAAACGAAAGCACACCAAGCACATAGCCTGTCTCATCTGACGTACGGCATGGGTCTGTTGTGTGATCACTGACAGGAGTCCCACAGGCCCGGCATGTCGGAACCGACTGTTACGGCCGTTCTGTAAAGTTGGCAGCCATCTGATGGCGTTCCATGACTTCCACGAGGGTCTTTGTGTTTCTATGACAACGAAGGGCATCCTTTGGCTGACTTGACCGCCGCACCATGTCTGTGGCATTTGGAAACTGTGTACATAGCATGTGGAAGACATTGCTTAGGCACTGACCTCTCTGACGTCACTGGGGTGTGTGAAGGAATATGACTGGTCAAGGTGTGTAGAGAAACAGAGCCGTCAGGTGAAATTGCAGAAGAGACCGTTCGTGCCAGACCCGGACTTGGGTGATGGAAAGTACCTAGATTCACTCTCACTCACCTCCCCTTTACTTGTTCAGCTGGTGCATACGTTTCATCAGACCTGTGTACACATGCGGTTTCACCGCATTTTGTACTCATGTTTGGGGAAAATACGATGATTACGACGAACCGGGAAAAATATGTCGGAGAAAAAAAATCTGGAGACGAAGTTCTTGAGCGGTAGTTGCACTTGCGGTGTATAACCACTGTGTTTGAGCACTACAACCAAAGAATGACGACTCGCGTAAAATCGTACGTGCGAACTCGCTTCTGGCTGATGTAGGAACAACAGCAGGGACGCCCTGCTTTTACTAAAATTCGCAAATGTTGAAGATGTGTGCACACATTTTCAGGAAAATACGCCCATTCAACTGAGAAATAGCAGTTTTAGGGGAAACAGGTGTGTTTCATCTTTGAGGACGAGGCCTTGTGTTGATGTTCATACATCACAACGCAGAATGCTTTAGCATTGGGGACAACACTCGAGGCGCTCACCAGAGGTGTCTGCCCATGGAGGTGCACTTCATCCTTTTGTCCTAGACATCAGGTAATCGTACACCGAAAAAAGAAATAAAAGTAATAATTATAACCCTTCAAGCTTTAAATTTTCATTTCTTCTTGCAAACAATAACAAATCTACACAAATTAAACTAGCAACATATATTAATAAATCCCTTGGGATTAGAAATGGATAACGAAAGAATAATGATAATTATGCTAAGGAATTATATTCCTCTGGCTGGTGCAAACTTCTGTTGATGTGGGGTCTATGGCCTATTCAATAAAAGCGTCAGTGTCAATGTCAATTTCAGTGTCAGATTGGACTCCCCATCCTGCACAGTTGTGCAGTCTCGGCCCTGCGTGTGGTCCAGCCAGTGACCCTTATCATAACTATATCACAGACTGTACTGCTCACAGTGTTCTCTGCCTGTGACCCTGATCATAACTATACCACAGACTGTACTGCTCACAGTGTTCTCTGCCTGTGACCCTGATCATAACTATACCACAGACTGTACTGCTCACAGTGTTCTCTGCCTGTGACCCTGATCATAACTATACCACAGACTGTACTGCTCACAGTGTTCTCTGCCTGTGACCCTGATCATAACTATACCACAGACTGTACTGCTCACAGTGTTCTCTGCCTGTGACCCTGATCATAACTATATTACCACATGACCTGTACTGCCCCACAGTGTTCTCTGCCTGTGACCCTGATCATAACTATATCACAGACTGTACTGCTCACAGTGTTCTCTGCCTGTGACCCTGATCATAACTATACCACAGACTGTACTGCTCACAGTGCTCTCTGCCTGTGACCCTGATCACAACTATACCACAGACTGTACTGCTCACAGTGCTCTCTGCCTGTGACCCTGATCATAACTATACCACAGACTGTACTGCTCACAGTGCTCTCTGCCTGTGACCCTGATCATAACTATACCACAGACTGTACTGCTCACAGTGCTCTCTGCCTGTGACCCTGATCACAACTATACCACAGACTGTACTGCTCACAGTGCTCTCTGCCTGTGACCCTGATCATAACTATACCACAGACTGTACTGCTCACACAGTTCTCTGCCTGTGACCCTGATCATAACTATACCACAGACTGTACTGCTCACAGTGCTCTCTGCCTGTGACCCTGATCATAACTATACCACAGACTGTACTGCTCACAGTGCTCTCTGCCTGTGACCCTGATCATAACTATACCACAGACTGTACTGCTCACACAGTTCTCTCCCTGTGACCCTGATCATAACTATACCACAGATGTACTCTCACCAGTTCCTCCCACTTTTGACTGTCTCTTCTTTGGACCATCGTTTCCATGTGTCCCACCTTTCTGAAGTCAGGCGTCCTGAGTGTAAGTGATGAAGCTACTACCCCTGGACTTCCTATTCTAATTCACCCACCCTTTGGAGACTTGCTGTTATAGAATCCAGTATTTTGTACCACTTTCAGATTTTATATTCGCTTCGGTTTTGTTTGTTCGGTTGTTAGCTTGTTTGTTTTTCTAACCATGTTCCTTAAACGATTGTCTCGGTGCTATTTATAACCCCGTAATGGGCTTTAAATCAGTTACTCTTCTGTCAGACCCTCCGGGATCGCTGTATAGTGACACTGAGCCTCAAGAATGTTACATCACCGTTTGTGGAATTGGACTGTAATTGACATGACTCGGTACTAACCGAGTTTTCTTCCAGAGCAATATACGGTACTCCTTTCACTGTTACTTCGTTTAGGGACAGCGGTTCGGCAATCCAGCAACCTTCGTCTGACAAAGGTTGGTAGGTTTACCAGCTGTTTGTAAAACACCTCTCCCACCCCCTTCCCCTGTTCCTCTCAGGTCTGTTTGTAAAATAACCACCCCCCCCCCCCCCACCCCCCCCCCACCCCCACCGTCCCATCCCCTTTCCCAGTTCTCAACCACCAAGAAAAGCAGAGTTGTTTGAAAATTAAATGTTTTCGTCAAACAACTGACCTGTTTTATAATATCACCATGATGGTCACTCATCATAAATCCAGTTGTCTCCGGGGTGTCTGGCGGGATTGTCATCGCGTGCTCAGTTTGAGGGAGTGCCAGTCTTGGTACGGGCCAGGTACACGTTCCACTAGCTCCTCCCGTTTTCAACGAACAGGGCCCGACTTTGTTGCGTGGTGTTGAGCAGAAAATGGCGCAAAGCCCGCGGCCTGTTCGCTGTTCATCCGTGTCGTCTGGCCTCACGCCCAGCGGGGTGGTGTTAGTGTAGACTGCCTGTCCCTTTGTTCCAACACCGTCCCGGACAGTGTGGTGATCCAGGAGACGCCCAGCGGGGTGGTGTTAGTGCAGACTGCCTGTCCCTTTGTTCCGACACTGCCCCGGACACTGTGGTGATCCAGGAGACTGACAGCCTGCCTGAGGACCACATTTGTCTGCACTGTGTACAGGGCGACACTCCGTAGACCACGTGCAGGGCTGCTGACAGAAACCCTGTTGCACGTGTGCCGACAACGACAGGCCGAACAGTGATGTTTGTGGAGGCCAACGTGTTGTGCCGTCGGTCGTCAGTGGTGGAGACGTCGGGGCGGGGGGGGGGGGGGGGGGGGGGAGTATTCCCCTGTTCGGCTCTGATGGGTTTCGGGATCGTGACAACGACAGAGTGCACCCACTTGCTTGAGAACTGCGCGATGTAAAAAGGAAAAAGAAGGTAGAAGCAGTGAACTCTCAATGTGAACCTTACAAGACGGTGTGTGCAGCCGCTTGGTTAAGAACTATGCGATGAAATAGAGTTAGAAGCAGTGAACTCTTTACGTGAACATTGCAGGTCGGTGCACCTGCTCGCTTGAGAACTATGTGATTTTTTTAAAAGTTAGAAGCAGCGAACTCTTGATGTGAACATTACAGGACTGTGCACCAGCTTGAATAAGACCTGTGCGATGAAAAAATGAACGTAGACGCAGTGAGCTCTTCACAGGAGGCTGATATGACTGAGTCATCTGCATCATACCCACAGGAGACTGATATCTTCACAGGAGGCTGATATGACTGAGTCATCTGCATCATACCCACAGGAGACTGATATGACTGAGCCATCTGCATCATGCCCACAGGAGACTGATATCTTCACAGGAGGCTGATATGACTGAGTCATATGCATCATACCCACACGAGACTGATATGACTGAGTCATCTGCATCATACCCACAGGAGACTGATATGACTGAGCCATCTGCATCATACCCACAGGAGACTGATATGACTGAGCCATCTGCATCATGCCCACAGGAGACTGATATGACTGAGTCATCTGCATCATACCCACAGGAGACTGATATGACTGAGCCATCTGCATCAT